>JAOTQY010000016.1:4694664-4704975 GCA_026413445.1 Dolichallabes microphthalmus
ATTGTCTGCTCAAAAAAAAAAAAAAAAAACAAGAGAAGCATTCATTTCCAACCCTTTATTCAAAAACAGAACTAAAATCTTTAAAAAGTGCACATGTTGCTCCTTGAGCTGTTTATTATTATTATTATTATTATTATTATTATTATTATTAAATAAATGGACTAACACAAAAAACATACACATGTATGCTTTACACCTGCCAAATGTATACAGTGGAACTTTGGATTACGAGCATAATTCGTTCTGGAAGTGGGCTTGTATTCCAAAACACTCGTAAAACCAAATGTAATTTTTAAAAACACACTAACAAGATCACTGCTGTAAAGTAAAAATAAAACAAATTAATCTGCACTTTACATTTGAGAAAAATCGCGCCAGATCAGTGTTTGTGTAGAGCAGAGAGAGAGTGTGTGCGTGAAAAAGATTAGGGATTTCTCTGCCTCCGCCATGTAACTTCCCACTATTTTCGCTCATGATTTTTAACTTTTTTTGCTCCACCCTGGTCACTAGACACCATTCTATCCTCAGTGTCTGAGGCGCCGAATTCTGCTAGCGTCAGTGCGCGAGACCAAGTGTGTTCACTCTGCTCCGCGTTCAACTAAAGTTTTACTTCTTTTTTTTATAATCAAATGTCTCCGCGTCACGCAACACAACGAATCGATTATGAAATGCGTGGCCAACTCTTTTTGTAATCGATTTTTATCAATTTGATCCATCCGTTGTTGCAGCCCTACATTTTTTTTTTTTTAAATGATTTTATTTATTATGATGAAGAAAAATGTTGTCCAAACCTGCCTGGGAGAAAGTAATTGCCCCGTAAACCTAATAACTGGTTGTGCCACCCTTGGCAGCAATGACTGCAGTTGCTGAGGAGGAATTTTGGCCCACTTTTCTATACAGAATTATAACGTGTTTAAGGTCATGCCACAGCATTTCAATCAGTTTTAAGTCCAGACTTTTGACTAGGCCATTTCAAAACGATTTTTTCTTTTGGCGCCATTCAGAGGCGGACTTGCTGGTGCATTCTCCTTCAGGATTTTCTGGTAGCGCGCAGAGTTCATAGGTTTTATTGATTATGGCAAGTCGTCCAGGTCCCAAAGCGGCAAAGCAATGCAGAACATTGGTGTTTTGGTCTATTTATTTTAATTTTTAATTTAACTTCTTTTTTTTTTTTTTTTAACCCCATATTAAATGAAATCATTATTTAGAAACTGCTTTCTGTATTTACTTCGGTTATCTTTTGTGTAATAAAATTAGTTTGAAGTGTGACAAATGTGCAACAAAAAAAAATAGGGAAGTACTTTCTCATAGCACTATACAAATCTTTTTTTATTTTATTATTATTTCTTTTAATTTTCAAAGGTTGTGTGCATGGCATCTGGTTGTAGAGGGGTTTTAACCATGCTGCGTGTGAGTGACACTAACATGTTGACTATGTCCTAAGTCCTAAAACTACAACAGTGATTGTTTTCTTAATCAAAAGCTGAGCGCTCCTCAGTCTAGGCAAAACTGCATTACAAAAAAAACTATCGTTTTCTTTTTTCTTTTCTTCTTTTTTTATGTTTTTCTATTTTGATCTCTTTCCAGCAGTCGGACTTAAACAAAGAATCCACTGTGAGTGCTGCTGCTGCTCCAGCCTCTGAGGAGACGGTCCCCAGACCTGCACTGACTGCAAGCAAGCCCACTGTTCATGCTGTTGTTCATGCTGTAGATCATGCTACCTACAGGTAGGCCTGAAAGAGGACCAGACAAGTGATTGACGGTTGATTCTGTTGACTTTCCGTATTGTTTTGTCCTGTTCCTCCTTACAGTATATAAAGTGCAGAAACATAATGTATGTGTTACACTGGGTGACTATGAACAAGCTCACTGGCGATCCATCTAATACTCTTGGATATTTTCTGTATTTTTCTTGTTCTTCTCAGTGCAAGCGCAACCCCTCAGGAAAAGAAACTGGATAAAGCTGAACCCTTGGTCCATAAAGAGGCCTCGGTGAACCAGAGCACCACTCCAGCTGTTCCAGCAACTCCAACTCCTGTCCCAAAGACTCCCCTGAGTCAGGCCAACCCTGCAGCCCCACAGGCCAGCGTCAGCCACCCCAGCCCCGCCCCACTGGTAAATGCTTTCGTTTTCTGCAGTGTTTGTACTGACTTTACGCATCTTCCTCGTAATCTGTACTTGCCTGTATCTGGATTCACATGCTAAGGTATTTAAAAAAAATAAATAAAAATAAATCAACAATTAAAAATAATAATTCAACAACGACTTGTTGCAAGTCTTAAAAAATTTGATCGGCGGGTAGCAGGCTGCATCATTCTCGTAAATTTTTCAAAATATTTATTTATTTCTCTGTGCGGATTGCGATTCTGA
Source organism: Dolichallabes microphthalmus (assembly GCA_026413445.1). Lineage (NCBI taxonomy): Eukaryota > Metazoa > Chordata > Actinopteri > Siluriformes > Clariidae > Dolichallabes > Dolichallabes microphthalmus. The sequence continues at coordinate 4,697,035 of JAOTQY010000016.1, forward strand.
CACCATCCCAAAAAAACAAAATAATTTGCACTCAAGTTTATATATAAAAAAAAAATAATAAAAAAAAACAGGAGAATGTATTGTCTGCACAGGACTTTCAAAGTAACAGTCACTTTTTTGTGTTAATTTAGAATCCTTAAAGTGAATAGTCTGTTTCACGTAAACAGAATGTTAAGAATAATAAATAAAAGCAACTAATAAATAGCGTCTCTGCTTTTTCAATATTCTGCCAACTGCATTACTTCATCACACGCATTGCTTTATATAATTATCAGCATAAAATGTCACGGAATTTGTTGGGTAGTTTGTAAGTAAATATGTAGTTTACAGTATAGGATTTGTTGACAAGTTTTGGTGCTCTTAATCTTAACCCTCTTCTAGTATAATTCTATGTAGCATTCGAACTGTTCAGAGTCTCCGTGTCGTACCTAAGTCAACACTCCAGGTTTAATATAACTAATGCAGTAAGTTAGAACTTCACATTCCTCTCTGTTCAGACAATAGTAATTATTTTAGGTCTTAGTGTGGCCATGTGTGAGACATTTACCGTATGCAGCTTAAAAGTCATAATGATGTAAACTAACACATGTATAAGAACAGAAGGGGGGGGGGGGGCAACAGTTGAGGGATACGGCGCTTCAAAAGGAGCCGGACAGAAACGGGTCGTCAGAATGTACCCTCCTCCATCTTCTGATTGGCTGATACGGTTCCTCCTCTTACTTCTGATTGATGGGCTGGAATTGAGTGAGAGCTGTATCGTTGAGTATGCGTAGGAATAAAAAGGAAATGCTGTTTGAGAGTTTACAGCGCAAGTGTTTAAGTGAGCAAAAATAAAATCTGATCTAAAAGCAGTTGTTAAATGTGGAAGCAAGATGAGAGAAGTGATTGCGTTGTTACTTCATTAAAGGGTGGACTTTGTCAAATTATCTTTTTTTTTTGTCATGCATGTTATTATTGAGAGGGTGGTATGATTACATGTCTGAATTATGTTGTCACTCTGTTGCCATAAAAGCAGGGAAATACATGCTGTTTGCGAAGTTTGTGCTGTCACGACTCTTCATTTACTGGCTCTTGTGAGAACAGGCCTTGAGATAAAATCTTGTCTCTTGTTCATCTTAGGAGCCTCGGAAACTGAGCTACGCCGAGGTGTGCCAGCGCCCCCCGAAGGATCCGCCTCCTCCTCCCCCACAACCACCAGTGGTCAGTCCCAGTCCTTCCAGCTCTACCTCACAGCCTCTGAGGGAGCTGCGCGTGAATAAGGTGGACGAGCAGTCGGGCAGCAGCGAGCGACCCGAGCGGCCCCAGGAGCGCGCGGGGGACTGTAAGAGTAGAGAGGGCCGGCCGGCTCGTGACTCACAGGGCTTCTACCGCAGTAACGGCCCTCCAAGGGCCAGCGCGGGGGGCTTCAAACTCCGCGAGCAGCAGAGGCGTCCTCAGTACACTCGGCGCACTTCACCCCAAGGAGCCTCTAGACACACTGGCAAAGAGCAGAACATCCCCCCTATATCGCCAAAGTAAAGACTTGACTAAATCCTTACAAATGTATGAATATCTACACATTATATATATAAATATATATATATATATATAAAGAGATGAAATATAAAAAAAAGTGTAAAAATCTAAGATGGCCACCTCTTTTGCCTGGAGCACATCCACAGGAAATCTCATGAAATGACAATGCACAGATGGAGACGTCCTGCCGTACGGGCATCAGAAAATATCGCAAGCTAGACATAAGCTTGTTGATTGAAGGAAATCATCAAATAGGAAAAAAAAAAGTGCGCTTTTAAACTTGACAATGCCCCTTGAGAATGTAATTTTTTTTTCTTCTTTTTTTCTTTCCCTACTTCCTTGATGAGGGTGTTTTACCCTGGAGGCTGAGGGACTAAGGGCATCGTAACAGCCAAGTGCTCAGTGATATTGTTGAGCTGAAACAATGGCAGTTTGCAAAGAACATATGCACTAAGAAGAAAAGGAGAAAAGGAACATGCATACTGTCATGTACCTATACAAAGGTGTCACTTTGACATGCAAGGATTCTACCAATATTTTACTTATTTTTATTATTATTATTTTCGCATTGGCAGGTGACTGGGAATGCAACGTTATGGAGTGAGTAAAAGATGGACATAAGCTTTGCTCTTTGAGTGGAAGGATGTATTCTGCAGTAGTGTCGATGAACGAATCAGTTTGGGGATTTAGATCCCGTTTAGAAAATGCAACGCCTGCTTGAGTGGATTGGCAGATTAGATAGGAACAGCAGTGAGGCTTGCCGTTGGTCTGGAATTGCGCATCATTTTTGTGCGACACTGCTGATGACAAGCTCCTCAAATCAAAAAAGAAAAAAAAAAAAAAGATTTGCTGTTTAGAAATGTGTAAAAGACGCAGCGGCTTGTAGCGCTTGAGTAATTATTCATATACGTCATTTGATGAGATCGGAGCCTGGCGATTATAATGCTGGATCACTGGTTTGCTTTTATTTCTCTTTTTTTTCCTTGTGCTTTAATTTCTTTAATTGTTTTTAGTTAGATTGTTTAACCAACAGCCTGTGAAAGATCACAATATCAGTCAGGTACATAGACACTCAAGTATTTTGTCATCTCAGTTTTGTTTTTTGTTTCTCCTTCCTTTTTGTGTGAATTATTCACCCAAAATGGCTGTCTGAGCGAGCTCATGTTTCCTGATGATCAGTCAGGCGCTTGACTGTGTTTACAAGATTTGTCAGCTTGGGACTAAGAGGCAGAAATGAAGCTGCTTTCGGTTGCATTTTGGGCGACACACTATTCTCAAAATCAGGACCTTCACTATAACGATTAGTAGCTATTGTGCTTAGGTGTGTGATAGTGATTTAGGTAATCCCAAGGCCTGTTTTATTGACTAGTGATATCACTAAGCTGTATCGTTTTCAGCTGTGTAGAAATGGGTTGATTTTTATTTGATTTTTTTTTTCCTCCCCCCTCCTCCACTGTAACAACTTTCAATTGGTTTAAATTGTGGTACTTCCTAAAACAATGTTTTGGGTCATATAGTATGCAGGACAAATGCAGGATGAAAGGCTGAAAATATGATAAATTTATTTATTTTTATTTTTTTATTTTGTTTGTTATTGCGCTTCCATCATTGTCCACACATTGTTTTGAACAGCTTTGACATTGTGGGCAGTATAGAGATTACATTACTTTTCTTCCTCTGTTAAATGTAAGTAATGAGACATTTAGTGCAGGCCATTGAAATGTTAAATGATTGATAGAAGTCATCTTTTCCCTCTTACATACCTTAACAAAACTTAGGTTTGTCTGTTGCATATTGATGGTCTCGGGCATTATCTTCCACCAGAGTCATTTCATGCCATTCTGCAAGATCTTTAAGAAATCTGTCTACATTTTAACCCTCAAACGAAAGTCTTGTCAATGTTTAGATGGTTTACATCAGTAACCTTAAAGTAAATAAATCTTGAATTGCTTTTGCTTTTGCCATCTCCACCATAAACCCTCAAGAGTTGCGTTTTGGGAGTGCTATGGCTCCTGGATGATGTTTTTGTCGCGTGTGCTTTTATAAGCCGCAACTCTGTCACCTTCAGAAAGCAAAAGGATTAGGGGGAGCAATGTGAAAGTGAACTGGTGCTGTTAATTTAAAATTGGAATCAGAGGAAGATGCAGTATTGCTGATGATGAATTCATTGTAAGTATTGTGTTTTTTTTTGTTTTTTTTAAGTTGAGTTTTTTTAATTTATTTTAATCCTCCTGCCCGTACCTCCCTCTTCACCCTCCCCAGTCTGTGTATGCCATGTTCCTGACTTGTGTTCAAAATGACATTGGGAGAGAATCACGGATTTAACGTTTGTATATTTTTGAGATTTCAGCAAAGAAAATACTTGACGCATTTACTAGAAGCTTAGTAATGCATTAAATAAATAATGAATCACTGGGGCTTTTATTTAGTTTTTTTCTTTTTCTTTTCATTTTGTTTATTAATGAATTTGAGCAGCTAGTGGTTTAGTGTAATGGAACAAAAATGCACTAACTTGTTAAAAAAAATTACTGTTGATGTAATGTGAAATCATATTAGACGCATAAGATAATGACATTGATGTTGAGCGGCTTGCAGAAATCTACAGGAATAGCGATTCCTTAATGTTTGGGTTCTTACTGTTAATTGGTTTTAGGGCTGCAGTGGTAAAGGGAAGAATTAATATAACAATGGATTGAAAGTGGAGTTGGAGACAGTGGATTTTAACTGTCTGCATAAAATGTCATTAAAAAAAATAAATTATTTTGTTTTGGCCTTGGAGTTTCACTTCTTTTATTGCTGTATGGTCTTATTTTACCTTTGTACGAGTCTACACTTATTGAATCTATATTTTCCAAAACATCCTAGTTATTTATCACATGTACAGTGCGCTGTCAATGCACACGTATCTGGTCTTTGGAGGCCCCATGCCATGCTTATGTTTGGAATCCATGGCTCGGTATGTAAAGAATGAGAAACTGACATTTTGAAGCTATTTATAGCCACACTGGGGGGTATTTTAGATGATGAGCCTGATACACTTGTTTAAAAGTTCTTTAGAGAATATTGGTTTTCTAAATAACCTACACAAGATGTTCCTGGAGCTGTTTTTAAAGAAATAGTGCTTGGATACAATCACAGTAGAAAGTAGTGGTTTGTTTTGTATTTTTATTTCTTCCGCAATGGTGCCATAACCTGCTTCACGTCTGAAACTCCGGCCTCCCAGACACTTCTTTAAAGGCCCGATCATGTGGAAATGGCTTGGAGTGAGATCAGGATTGTACGGGGTGGGGGTGGGGGTGGGTGAGAGGATAGAATTGGTACTTCGAAAAGTCCCTGTAATGTGTAAAAATGGTTTCCAGCTGCAGTGGGACCTTGGCCGGGATCTTCGTTCACAGCTGTCCAGCCTTCTTCAAAACATCTGTATTCTTTCACAAGAAATTTCATCCTAGGTCCTGGTTTGACTTGAACGCGTTCTTCATATTTATGGAGAAATTATTCTATAAATGGGTTCCCTTTTCACACTCATCCACCTTTTATTTGAAAGTTATCACGTGTCAATTTTACCACCACTAGAATATGGAAATGATGTTTCTAAAGAGGTCATAGAAACAACCGAAAACAACCATAAAAACGTGATCATGTGCTATTTCTTTGCCTGTGTGACCCAGTTGTTTTTTTTTTTTTTTTTTTGCTCAGTCATGTTTGTATATTTGGTTAAAATGAACCAAAATTCAGTTCATCATATTGCTTAGGTTGTGATAAAAAAAAAGTCACTCTATACTGCATCATCTATACTGCATAATCCTGAGCCCTATATATATGTTTATTTACAAAAAAAATAAACAGCAAAACAAAAATTCCTAAAATGTTTAAGGGCTATAATATGGATTGTGTTGATTTCTAAAAGTATGTGTGGAAATTATTTTGCGGTCACCATTAAACATGGCCATGAGTTGAGTTTTACTTTGTGTTTTTAACAATGTGATCTCCCATTATGCTCATCAGGGATGTTTTTCTGACCACATTTCTTCAAAGGTGATGGTTCACCCCTATCTTTCCAGGTTTTCCTTTTGCTCAACAGTGTTTTACAGTTCTCAACCCACTTTTAGTAGTTTCAGTAAATCCTTGGTTGTTTTCTTTGCTTGATGCAGGCCAGTAATTTGACACTTCTGAAACACAGTAACGTGTTGGCCGTGACCACAGCATATGTTTTTTTTGACATGTTTGTTTAAGAAATATGAAATTACTCACTGCATCAGTTAGGGTTGTTGCCAGCTGAACGGTATTAATCACTCACTCATTCATCATCTATACTGCTTTATCCTGTATACAGGGTCACGGGGGGGGGGCCTGGATCCTATTCTAGGCGACTAAGCGCCCATACTGTACTCATGCTAATCCATCACGGGGAACACACGCCAATTAGCCAAATCTACATGGCTTTGGACTGTGCAGTAATTATTGAATGGAAGACACCTAACTATTTTCTTAGGTAAATCCAGATAATTACTTTGTTTGGTCATCAAATTATTTTTTTATTGCCATGCAGGTTTGCTGAGCGTAGACCTGACAAGCTGAAGCAACCACAGATCATAACACTGCCTTCAGAGGCTTTTACAGTGGCCACTATTCATGATGGGTGCATTGCTTCATGCTCTTACCCTGACCCATCATCACTCTGGAGAAGGGTCAATCTGGACTCATCGGACCAGATGACTTTTTTTTTTTTTTTATTGATCAAGTCCAATTTTTATGCTTCTACCAACTATAAGTTCTTCTGATTAGTCTCACTAACAAGTGGTTTTCTTATGGCCACGCAGCTGTTTAGTCCCAATCCTGTGCTAATATTAAATATATCGGTGATTCTACTGTCAAATTTTTTTACCAAGCATCTTTGCTAACCATTTAAGTGATCTCCATTCATGTTTTTTCTGGCCACGTTTCTTCCACCAAGTTGATGGTTCAGCACAGTCCTTCCAGGTTTTAATAATGTGTTGGACAGATCTTAACTTAAGGAGATTAGAAATTTTTGGAATTAATTGTTTTCGGTGCTTGAGGCAGGCAAGAGATTTATAAGGCAATTACTGTAATAAACTGCTAGTATGTAGTCAGAGGCTTTTTTCAGATTCAGACATTTTTCCAGTCCTTTTTGTCCTTAGCCCAGGTAAGACACCTCTGATGTCTCTGTTTCAAGAGTGACTTGAAGAAGGAACTTGACAATTGTAGCCCGTGTCCTGGATATGTCTGTGCGTGGTGGCTCTTGAAGCACTGACTCCAGCTGCAGTCCACTCCTTGTGGATCGCCCCCAAATTCTTAAAGGGGCTTTTTTTATTTGCTGTGAGCCATAATTATCAAATTATTATTAAAAGAAATAAACACTCTAGATAATCTATATGCAATTCAATTTTATTTGTATAGCGCTTTTAACAATTGTCATTATCTCAAAGCAGCTTTACACAATCAAAAGAATTATTTAAGTTTGTATGGAATGTGAATGTGTATGAATCAAAAATGGTCAGATTGTCCCTGGTGAGCAAGCCGAGGCGACAGTGGCAAGGAAAAACTCCCAGAGATGGTAATAGGAAGAAACCTTGAGAGGAACCGGACTCAACAGGGGACCCATCCTCATCTGGGTGAAACAGATAGCAGGAGATGATCTGCATTTATACAGTGTGTTAGGTGGCAGGCAGGTCAGCTGTAATTGTTGATGTTCATTGATGTTAATATGGAGTCCAGGTAGTTCTTGGAGACTCAGGTAGTCTTGTAGGTAGACTCAGGTAGACTTGTAGGAACTTCCAGTCCTGAACTATCAAGTCCCCAGAGAAACAGCTGCCAACACCAGTTGAGGCCAGAGCCGTCTTCTAGGTAGAGAGAAGCATCCCCAGACACCAGACACCAAGAGACACATGGGGCATCTATGTGATGAGATCTTCAAGCAGAAGCGGGGCACCAGGATGGGTCAGACAGGTCCGGAGGGCAGAGGGAGTCTGGATCACTGGCAGCTCAGGAATGGCATGTGTAGCTTGACAGAGGGAGAGAAAGAGTGAAAGGGGGAGACGGGGGGAGAGAGGGAAGAGAAAGGGGGGGGGAGAAAGCGGAGAAGAGGAGAGATGGAAGTTAGGTATGGTCACAGTCACATTATGTATAATGTGAATGTATATTTAGTGTAGAGTGCAGGCAGAGACTCTGGCAGGACTAACTATGACAGCATAACTAAAAGGGAGAGCCAGAAGGAAACACAAACATGAGGCGTCCCTGAGATGTAAAGCAAACAATCACCTCACAGTCAGCAAACCTGAGTGATCAGGTTCTGTTATTGCTGGTACGATCTGTTTAAGAAAATGTGTCAGTATAGGATCTAGTATACAGGTTGATGAATTTGCAGAAGAGATGAGTGAAATTAGTTCATTCTCTTCAAGGGGAGTA
>JAOTQY010000016.1:4722954-4739227 GCA_026413445.1 Dolichallabes microphthalmus
GTGGGCACTGGCTGGAATCGAACCCAGGCCTTCCGCATGGCAGGCGAAACACCTACCACTGAGCCACCAGTGCCCCCCCAATATATATATATATGTATATGTGTGTGTTTGTGTGATAGTAAAAAAAAGTGTAAACTGCTTTCTGTGTTTTATCAGTGAGCTTGTGCAATTTAAATGTCTTTTTACAAATTTAGTCTGTTGGTTGTTGTGGTGGTTTCTGTTCTGTAAATCCTGGCTTGATTAACGACCCACTATGTGCAAGAATGAAGACTTCACTGTACACGAGCATGATGCGCAGCGCGTTGTTGCAAAAAATCAACCCTAAGCATAACATCGCTTTTACTACCCATAGTTATAGTATTGGCCAAACGTACCTGTTAGGTTAGATTTATTAAAAGCTGTTTGTGAAGCTGTGATTTTAATTGGTTATGCAATTTAATCGAACTTGTGTCAGTCATAAACATAGCTAGTTGTTGGTTTTTCATTTTCTCACATACATTGAAGTTAAATGCTTGTATGATTTGTGACCTCAAATAGAAAAAAAGAAAATGGAAGTTTCAATAAATTTTTTTTTATAAAAATATAATTAGGCTGTAATATACAAATATACACAAATATTATAATATAAAATAGAATTAAAATTTAAATGTATCAAAATATCAAAATTACTGAATTTACTGAATATCCAAAATGTAATTGTAAACTGTGAGGTATAAAACTATAGATGAATCAAAATAGTGTGTGGTTATGATGGCAGAAGTAGGATTGAAACATGAAGTATGAAATTAAATGTGTGATTGTCCATCTGGCAAAAAGTAAAAGCATTTCCATATGCACACAGTGTGATAAGAACTCACAGAATTGGGACTAAACAGCTATGTGGCCATAAGAACAACACTTGTCAGTGAGACTAATCAGGGTAAGAAGGAAAGCGCATGATGCAATGCACCTGTAATGCATAGTGTACAAGTCTCTGGAGGCAGTGTTATGTTCTGGGGTTGCTTCAGTTGTTCAGGTCTAGGCTCAGCAACGCTATGTGGCAATAAAATGAACTCCGCTGACGACCTGAATGTACTGCATTACCAGGTTATCACATCTATGGAGTTGTTCTTCCCTGATGGCACGGCCATTTCCCAGGACTCAGAATGTGAAAGTGTTCCTGGGAGCATGAGGAATCATTTTCACAGATGAACTGGACACCACCTTGTGTAGGTGATATCACAGAGAAAGGTGAAGGAATGAAATCTTAAGAGTGTTAGCTGGCTAGTGTATAATACAAGTTACACAATATTTATTAGAAATGTTTGTTGGTAGTTTTTTTTTTATACATCAAACATAGTTGCTTGAGAGAAATCAGGCAATAAAAGTTAATACTATTGAGTCACGCAAAAAAAAAAATTCTAAACTGTCGAATCCACAGCCTGCGTATGAGTCGCAGCTCCAGTATTTATGAGAAGGCTTTTTTTGTCTTAGCTGTTGCTTTAGAGGCGGAGCTGTTTGTGTGACACGACTGCATGAAGATGCAGTTACAGTGTAGTACCGCTTCATGTCCCAGTGCTTGTCCCAAAAATAGACAAGTTGTTATTTTTACTCAGCGTCTTGGGAGTGAAATATTTTAACGTCAGCATGTCGTAAATCATCTCAAATTCGCTCAGTAGCCAGACTGATTTTTCCACCCAGACTTCGTCTTCCATTTTGTTTTCTCGTGCCCTGATTGGTGGGGGAAGAAAAAAATTTGCTCCATGTTACTGAGCAATATTTTGAGAAATATTGAAATATTGATATCGAGATGGCAACGCGTTGTTCGTTTTCTAGGTGTGAAGCTTGTGTCTTATTCAGCTGTCAATGAGGCAGCAAAGTGGAAGGCCGTAGGCGTGTTTTGTGCGCACGGTGCACTAGAAGTGAAGACACATGAAGTCCAGCGTTGGGTAATAACGGACTCGATGTAGTCTGGTTATGTAATCTTATTACGCAAGTCAGGTACTTGTAATTGCCCTCGCCTTCGTTTCCAAGCAAATTGTTTTCTTTAGGATTCCTCGATTGCAAACTCGACTTCAAGGAATTTTAGTCTCTTAAATGACCAAATAAATTTTGTTTGTTTATTTATTCATTTATTTATTTTAAAGCTGTGTTTGTTTACGTCTTGTGAACCCATTGCCGTTTCTTCCAGTAACTGGTAATAGATACCAAATGGAAGTATATGCTAAACATACAGTAGCTAGCTAGGTAGTTAAACTTGAAACAGCTGCTTGGAAACTTTTACTTGCCATCCAAAAAGCATGTCACTTAAGATACAAAGTGTTGCATCACATTTCTCTGAAGGGACATGTGGGTAAGTCAATGATTTTGACATTTTTTTTAACGGGTATATAGGAAACACTTAATGTTTGTAGCATGAACTTAAAGTTCTTAGTGTAGGCGGTTCCTCTTTCTTTGTCTTGCTTTATTAAACCTGAACCAGATTATTATACATGTCAGGAAAACAAAAAAACAGCCAATCAGCATGTTAATCTGAAATGATTGACAGTTCCACGGATGGTTGGTACTTTGGAAGCCTCGACCACCTTCGCCTACATCTACATGCTTAAATCAACAATCCCCTGGATTATTATAACGTCCTATTTGATAATATTGTGGTTTTAGGTTATTTAGTCATATTTGAGGTGCCAACATTTAATCATGATTTTTAAAAATAATTATTTACGGTTACAACTGTTTGGGCACTGGTGGCTCAGTGGTAGGTGTTTCGCCTGCCATGCGGAAGGCCCGGGTCCGATTCCCAGCCAGTGCCCAAACCTCCCAGCCACTGGATGCAGTGCCGGTCCCAAGCCCGGATAAAATGGGAGGGTTGCGTCAGGAAGGGCATCCGGCGTAAAACCTGTGCCGAGTTGTTGTGCGGACTTGATATTCCGCTGTGGCGACCCCTTGCCAGGAGCAGCCGAAAGACCAACAACAACAACATTTACGGTTACAACTACTTTGTAACAGAGCTGTGTGATTTAACCGATTATGCAAATTGATTGATCTTTTGTTGGTAAATTCAGTTCTTTAAATTAAAGGATCAGTTTTTGATTCAGAATCAATTCACACTTTTTAAATTATTATTTTTGTTAAATTATTTAACAATAAATGGTCTAAAAGAGGTGGCACGGTAACATAGTGATTAGCACTGTGGCGCCTCCATGGTCAAGGGTTTGATTCCCGTCTTGGATCTGTGTGTGTGGACTTTGCATGTTCTCCTCATGCTCGGTGGGATTCCTCCGGCTATTCTGGTTTCCTCCCACAGTCCAGAGACATTCATGTGTTCCCTGTGATGGATTGGCTCCTTGTCCAGGGTGTACCATATATGCCCCAAGTCTCCTGGGATAGGATCCAGGCCCCCCTGCGACCCTGTATACAGGATAAAGTGGTAAATAAATGGTCTAAAGTTGAGGAATTCCCTGCCTGAAAATTGCATTAATATATAATATAATTATATAACTGCCATACACAGCTTCACATATTTTCACATGCAATGAAACTAGACATCAAACCAAAATTCTTCTGCTAGAAAGCAGGAATTCACTGAAGAGAAAAGGACACGGGGCATTAAAGCTATGTTTGCAACAGGTAGCAGTTGCATTTTTATTATTATTTTTTTTAAGCTTTAATACTTTTTAGGTGTTTAGGTATGAGCATCTTGGTCATGAAGTTATATTTCCAACACTGTGGACGTGATGTCTGCCCCTTTTTTGATTTTAGGTTGCCATGGTTGCAGTGATGAAAATATGGTGGAATAAAACTTTTCTTTTTCTAAATTATAATTACTATTGGAAAGATGGAATTGTACATTCCTGATAAACTAGCCTTAGTCTGTGACATGGACCGACCTCTGTCCGAATACAGACCGTGCATAATAGTTCAGCAGACTTGTTTTGAGCTCTCAAAAACTTGCAGAAAAGAAAAAGTTCTGCAGCTTTTTAAACAGAATTTAGCAGGAGTTTATAGGCTGCTGCTTTTATCAAGTTGTGCATTTGTGTACTTGATTTAGTTAAAGGCGGGTTGGCCCAGAGTTCAGCTCTGTAAGGCTGGAGACTTTTTTTATTTTCTCCATTTTATTTAATTACATGGTATGTTTAAAAAAAAAAAAAAAAAAAAAGTTGACGATGAAAACAGAAATATGGATACACCCTGAAGAACGTGTGCAGAAGTATATGGTGCTGAGTTAACGTGAAGTGTTGCTATGAAACCAAACATAAACGCATCACATTTCCTCATTTATAGCCGTAAACTGATTATCAATAATATTAATGTAAAAGAAAGCAGCTGTCGTTAGACATTTTAGCTGAGAGCCTTTATAATCAAGGAATTTAATGCAGCTGGATCTGATCTGATTTCACTTGAACACCCTGTATCTAAACGGATCTGTTTTAGTGAAAAATAAAACCAGGCCACAGCTTGAGACTTGGTTGGATGAGGCACCTCACCTAGGGTATAACGAGCGAAGAGGCTGTGGCTCATTTGTACATGACTTTCTCACACTTGACAGTCCGTGTTGGTTGAGAAGTCCCCATGAGCATGCCGCTTGCTCTGCTTCGTGAGTTTGTGAGGTCTGGAAGGGGTCGAGCTGTTTGCCTCGTGTTGATCTCCGTTGAGAAGGAGGGGTCTCTTTACTGGCAATCCAGGCAGAGCTATTTAACTTTGCGACAAATAAAACCTGGCATCCTTTGGACCGGCTGCTAATTTCGACTTGGACTGCGGAGCCGAAGCTGTCGGTGACGTGGTGGAATTATGAGAGACAGTTGTTAAGGGGGAGGGAAGGATTGTTCGGAAAAAAATTATTGTTGATTAGCTCTCCTGATCTTTTCTTCTTTATGATTCAGGTAGTAGGTTTTTGAGGGTATCGTCTTTCGTGTGTGTGTGGAGAGTTGGTGCGCCAGGATTTTAGGATTAAGATTTGTTTACAGGATCATAAACAAATCTAAAACGTGTGTGTGTGTGTGTACTGTTTGTGTGTGTATATATATATTAGTTAGTTACCTACCTGCCTACCTACCTACCTACCTACCCTGCACTCTGATGCTACCAGTGGTTCAAGAAACAAAACCCAAACATCTAAAGTCATAAAACTACTCCCAGAATGAAGCCGAATATTCTTAAAGGTCCCATATTTTTCTATTTCTTTCACAAGTTAACACAAGCTTTTGAGACCACCCCCCCCTCCAAGTGTGTGTTAAGGCTCCAGGTGAAATACCCCTCAGATAATGAATTTTTCATACCTGAGGCTCGCTGTATTTCACTCCGTGGCCACGCCCCCCAGAGAACACCAGATCTGAACAACAAGCCAGGGGAGGGAGATGTTCTTATGAGATCCAAAAAATCTAATTGGGATGTTTGTATAAAGAGATTTCTACAAAAAAAAATTTTGTACACGCACATCTGAATGTTGATTAGTAAGCTAAGACAAAGAAAATGCAGCTTGTAAAGTTAAATTTTTGAAGACTTTCCCTTGAACAGTTCACCGGATTATGAATCATGACTTTGTCGTATATTTATCAATGCTGCGCTGAACCGATGAACTGAAGTGTATCGAACCATTACTTATATGACTCAGTAGTTTTTGCATTTATTTTTGTACACACGTTGTTTTCGTAATGTTTATCCTATCATTTAAAACCGAAATATTAACACTTTAAGCAGTGTAGTGACGGTTCCAATAGTGCGGTTTGGGAAGAGTTTAGATGAATTAGGTTATAAAATCAAGCCTGTATTTTCGAGGTGTCGCAGCTGGATGATCCTTAATGCATAGAAAAAAAAAAGAGTGCATTAATTTATGTTAGAAGCTAAAAAAAATTGTTAGAAGGTATGCTGGGTTAAACATTGTGCTTAAATGCTTTGTGTTACATAAAACATTTAAAAAAAAATATTTCTATGTTTGTGTGTTTTTATGTTTCCATCATCTCCATGCGTGCGATGAGAAGAATGATGGTCATCTCCGCAAATGCATTACAGCCATGAGTACATGTCGACATAAAAGCTGCATCAGAGTGCCTGGAAAGTTGTTTAGTGCGAGTGGAAATTTTGGTCCAGGAGCTCGTGTTGCTCGCTGGACTAAAAAAGAGAGGAGGTTTTTTTTTTTTTTTTTTTTTTTTGAGAAAGCAGGCATGCAATGCACATGCAAGTCATTCTCCCGGATTGGCGCAGCTCATTTCAGAAATGTTTCTCTAGGATTAGCGTTGCGATGCCGTTCGGCCCCAGCGATATCGCTTACTCTCGTTACATTCCTCCCGTAGCACGTCGGGTCCGCTTGTCATCAGCGGGCTCGTAGGTCAGTTCTGGGGAATTCCGTCCCGCTATCGAACCAGAGCTGTGGTTTTACTGGGAGCGGTGTTTAAGAAGTTTTGTGAAAAGATAGTGATAGCGAAGGAAAACATGCAACAGAAAGTCCTTGGCATAAACACATCCCCGTTGCCTTGTGGGATGTTTGTGTTCGTGGAGCGAGGTAGGAACACAATGAGGAGCAGAGGTGGGGTTAAAGCAGGAGGGGTGGAGAAACGGGCAGCACGAATGAAAAAGGGAAACAGCCGAAAGAGGTATCGGCATGCTTTGTGTGCAAATCCCAGCTGCAGACTTGTGTGTGTGTTTGTGTGTGTGTAAACTATTCCTCATTGGGCGGTCAGATGGCTCCTGTGTGAAGGAAGTATCACTAGGGAAACAACTTCTTGTGTTCTGTCATCTGTGCGTGTGCGTACAAGCGTGTGTGTTTTCTTCTCGGCTCGTGGTATTTTTAACCCGGCTTCCTGCGCTGACAACGCATACGACCAGAGAAGCAGCGCCGCTTTAGTAGAAGCAACTGGAGGCCTAGCACGGGCTTTTTCAGGCTTGAACATCTTCAACAATGTTCTCCTCTTCTCCTCTTCCACAGTTTTACTGCAAGCCGTTTGCAAAAATGGGGGACGACAAACCTTTTGTGTGCAACGCTCCCGGCTGTGGGCAGGTAAGTCAGCTTTTTTTTTTTTTTTTCCCTCTCTCTCTCTTTCTTCACCTATCTTAAGTTTCGTGTGTGTGTTCTGTTAGAAGTTTGTCCCTGAGGCTCCTGAAGATTTTTGTTTATAAGATTTTTTTTTTTAAACTGTCGTTGCTTTCAGTACAGACAAACGGTCAGCTCTGTTACTTCTGCCTCACTTAACTTTGTACACACTCGCGTTTTATTTCATGCCTGTGTCACATTAGTCTCTGGCATTCCTTGTTAACGTTGTATGATTCAGCGGACAAATAACGTCTGACTAATCACCGTTCCGCTGCTTTCTAAACATGTCCCGGACCGATTGACTCAGCTCACGCAGTGTCCTGTAATTAAAACGAACATCAACCTTGAGTTGTGGGGGGGGAAAAAAAGAAAAAAAAAGGGAAGAAAGCAGATTAAGAAAAGAAACCCTAAAGTTTGTGGCTGCACCCTGAGCCAAGAGGGCATCGAAAAACTGAAAGCGGAAGTGAATAATGCACGTCCTCGCACTTGATGCGAGGGTAGCCGAGTTCACACCGAGGTTTTGATCCGAATATTCTCTCTGTGAGGTTACTAAAACACGATTAACGTGAAAGTGAACAGTTAAACATCTGGAACTAGAACTGCGTGTGTGTTTGGTCTAAATATTGGATGACCATTTCAGTATTGTTCTTGATTCTAGAACGCAAAAAGAAGCAAGTCACGGAATTATGTTCCTTCAAACTAATCAAGGCCGTGAACCGCCATCACCTTGAAGCTGTCACTTCTGTAAATAATTTTATCCTTTTTTTTTTTTGTATTACGCCTATTACTGGATGAACCGCAGCGCTATTTTTGTAAACACAATCTTTCAAAGATGTCGAAAAGGGGCTGTATGTGTGCGTGCGTGCGTGGTGCGTGTGTGTGCGCGCGCCGTTCTGTAGTTTATAAGAAGCCAGTAGTAGTTGGTGTTGCATCATGTATGTCGTCTCTAGGGATCTGAGCTGTTATTGCTCAGGCTTGTTCCATTGAAATGATTATAGTCCCAGTGAAGTGGGTTGTTTGCCGAAGTAGCTTCGGCTTTCGATCATTTTAGCTTACCTCATCATGTGTGGTGTGTTTTTATGGCAAGATTTCAGGTACACGTATAAGGGTGGACCGCTTATTAAGTTATTATTATTTAGGTTATTCAGACATGCAAAAGCATCAGGATAGTGTGTTGCTCAACTGGGCATTGATGAGTTTTAAAAATGCGATTCTGTAACACATACAGTAGCTAGCCAGGATATTAATTAAGGGTTAAGAGAATTAAAACAAACTACAAGGAACGAGCAAAGTTATAATTGTGGCTAATGAAGCACATTGTAGTTGCAATGGAAATAATATTTTAAAAATATATTTAAATTTTTTTTCTTTTTTTAAGGAACTTGACGGCTGTGAAGGTGCTCACGGTTTCCCATATTGTAGGTCGAAACTATTCCTTTGAGTTCTGATGTTTTGTGTTGTTGAGGTAAGTCAATTGCAGCAGTGTGAGATCATTATTTTTTTCTTTTTTTGAATTTGCTTATCGACTTACCGTGGAAGTAGGAAGTCAGAACTTTTCATTTTCAATGTCCGTGTACCACAGAAACTGTAATACTGTAAGTGGCCAAAGGTTTGTGCACATCTGACCTTTTACGTCCTTTTGCATTGCTTTTGTAATTTCCTCTGCTCTCTGTGGGCATTTGTGATTAATCAGCCATATGAAGGTACTTTCATGCTGGAGCTGATTTGGACATCTTGGTTCTAGTGAAGGAAAATTGTAATGCTATAGTATAGACAGACATCCCACTTAACTTTGATTACAAAACACAATGTGGTGTCCAGTTCATGTGTGAGAGTGATTCCTGAAGCAACCCCAGATCATAACACTGTCTCCAGAGACTTGTCCACTACGCACTATGCCTGGCGGGTACATGTCTCTCTCTCATTTTTAAATATTGCCGCGGTTTAACTGTTGATTTTAAAAAATAATAAAAAAAAAAATTCCCCCTACTATATTTCTTTACATTTTTGAAACATAACCGAGTTCCAGTAATTCCAGATGTCCCTAGTTGTTTTCTTTGCTTGATGCAGTCCAAATATTTTGACGCTTCTGACACAGTGACCTGTTTTTTTTTTTGTTTGTTTTTTTTGCCCGGTGCATGCTTACATTTGTGGTGGTGAAATGTATCCTCCTAAAATGTATGGTCCTTAGTGATCCTCGTTCATAATACGCATCTCATCTAAACTTTGAAAGGTTAGTCTTAGAGATTTGACAAGTGACAATACCACTGTGTTGGTTAATCTAAAATAAATACAGAATAGCTCACTGGAAGGTGAGAAGTGTTTTGCTACTGTGCCACGTTTATGTGATTCTATTCGGAATCGAGCCCGTCCTGAGTTTCCAAGGTGATGGGTATTATTATTATTATTATTATTATTATTTATTTTTTTCTAGTCATAAGAATGGTCAAATTATGACCTTTGGGCGAATGCAGCGAATCGGAAGGATGTGCTGTAGTTCTAGTACTCGCTTCCGACTTGACAGTAAAGCGCATTACATTTGACCATACATGCAGAAGTCAGTAGGAAGTATTTTTTTCTCTTCTTTTTCTTCTTCTTCTTTTTCTGGTTGTTGAACCCTTTTTGTCTCTCAAGGATCTATGAATAAAAGTGCAAATAGCTGAGGGCACAATCTCACAAAGAGCATAGAGCGTGTAAGGTTTCATTGCCTGATGTTATGGGCTGCACATTAATACTGCTGCACAGTTAGTTTGTAGATTAATTCTGATTCACATAACTGACCGAAACTTTGCTGAAGTTTAAACACACCATGTCACGTTAATCATAGGTACTGTAGGAACTGTAAAAACCTGTGATTGAACATTGAAGCAAGAACTATGTATTGCTTTTAATACATGATATTTGCAATGGTTTTATTTTCCTGTTCAGTAAAATGATGCAATAAGGCATTTTTTTTTCTAAACCGGAATTGATTTGCCATTTTAATATTGATTTTTAAAGTAATAATGATGATGAACTAATTTCCCCATCGTTCATGGACAGTATCCGTGTACAATGTGCATACTCGCATCCAGATTCTCTTTCCGTTTTCATTAGTAATTATGTTATAAGGTATATTATATAATCTAATCTGCTGTAGCAGATCTCTGTGGCGAAGGCAGCGAGAACAGTGGATCTCTCTCCTCACCGAGGTTGCTTTACAGTGACTAAGAGACCGTCATGCAGTAATGGTAACACAATACCAGCCCATTTATACCATCTAGAATAACCCATTTGTTCCATTTCCCGAAAGTCATGTTATCCTTTCTTAGCAACCGGCCGACTCGTTAAATATGGTTTTGTGTTTTCTGTGAAGAGGAAGTTGTAGGGAAGTGTGCTTGTGTGCGGCGGGGAATGTTTCTTCAGCCGCTGCACTTTGTTCTTCATCGAGAGTTACAAAACATCAGTGGTGCAGCACAACCTTGGAGACGGAGGAGAGCCCACGAGCCACGCAGTTGTTGTATCGGTGATTCTGGTGCGTCTAAAAATACGACTCTGACACTCGACTGTGTTTCCACTTGATGGGAACGGGTTGCCAGAAATAAGCAGAAGGAGACGGCAACAGCGAGAGACTTGACGATTTCTGTTAGCGCTCAGCCTGAATCACCCCCCACGCGTGCGAAGCTCAGATGGCTGGAAATAGTACCGCGTCCATCTTGACCCCTGGCATTGTTGAAGAGCTCTACATTCTGCAGCTCTACATTCTCAGCTTCAAGTGCTGCATACTTTATTGTGCTCTATCTCACACACACACTCACACTTAATGTGATGTTGGTTCATTATAAATCGGCTGGTAGAGGTGCAAGATAATGGCTAATTACAGTCAATTTTAAAAGTCCCATCTTTGAAACTACACATGTTGTGCATTCTAGCTCTAAGGTCGTGAACACCTTCACGTTCATCTTTTCAGCTAGCTAGGACTGTTGTGTATTTTTCTCTTCAAAACAGCACAATGTGTGTACCGCGAGTGCCCCACTTACGAACGAGTGCTGTTCCTGGGGGCGCGTTCGTAAGTCGGATTCGTACTCGATATAGTGACACTTGTACACCTTTGACACAAATATACAATGTAAAGCATTGAAAAAACAACACACAGGTTGTATTTTAGTTCCGGATTATACTGCTCCTCCAAAGCGAAGGGAATCCTAGTCAACTGACCTCGTTTAAAGGGAAAACATCGGTGGAGGACAAAACTACATTGTGTTTACTGCATGCTTGAACGGATGCCATTTTTCCAAAATTAGAATTATTCACAAACAGGACAGCCATTTTCTATCCTCATGCTCCTGGACCGGTTTATTGAAACCGGTGAGCCTGACTCATTTCTCCTGCACCCCCCACACGCACACACACACACACACACACACAATATATCGGACTTTAGACATTTTATACATTCACTAACACACCAAAGAAAATATTGTATATAATTGTAAATATTGGTTTCCAGTGCACTGCCATGTGTATTTTTTTTCTGTACAATACACGCGAGCTACTTTCCATGATTTGCGGTCCGTTCGTGTCTACATGAATGTTCGTAAGTTGGGGACTTACTGTAGTCAGTTTTAGACTCGGTGAGTTGATTGACATTTCACGCATCTTTTACATACTGTACTTGAGTCGTGTTTTTTTTTTTTCTTTTTTTTTTTAAAGGGTACAATTAATTCGCTATATCCAAACATTAAACATCTGTATCTACTACTTCACAATATTTCTGCATGCAGTTGCATTACATGTACACAGTTAAGGCGTAGTGTTTGAAGCTGGAATATCTCCACCTGACTATTGTGTGCAATTGCGTGATATGCCTTCCCTCCGTGAAACGTTCAATCATGTTGCAGACAGCAGTGACCTGCCAAGTTAACATTTTGGGAGGAAGAGCGAGAAAGAGAGAGTGAGAGAGATTTTAATATGACTTAAAGGCTACTGTTTGAGACTTAAAACTTGTATAGCTGAGTATAAGTTAGAAGTGATACTGTGTTCACTGTTCGTTGTGAGCAGTCATGTTGATTTAAGGTCATCTGCTAGGAATTTTAAATAAATGGGGTTGTTCCTAGTCGGAGGTGGGAAATGAGCTTCAGGCCTGCCTTATGTTTCTTATATTGATCATTTCCAGTAATGATGTGTTGTGTTTTTTTTTTTTTTGCCACGTTTACCAAAACACACCTTACTGTACTCTGTCCTACACCCACTCATCAATCCAACACTATTAAGAGATCTCAGCAACTTGAACTCAGAAGCCTGAGTAAATGTATGATGCTTTCAGAGATCTGGTTTATCTGTAAGCTGCGAATGAGCTCTTGTTTCCGTTGCTACGGTTTTGTCTTAATTCATTTGTAATGACTTCTGACCTGCTCATGTGGTTCCTGAACCACTGAAGGCTTTTTAATGTGTGTTTTTTTTATATACTGTATTTTGTTTCCTTTTTGTGGTTTTCTATTGGTCTATTTTATTTTATCGAATGTGGTGTGTGTAGAAAGAACCTGAAAGTAGTGCGTGTCAGCGTCGAGTGTCAAGTAAAGCTCCTTGAAAAAAAAAAACATTCAACGTCAATGGAAGTTCAGCGCCAGAGAATTACGAAAATGAATCTTTTCTTAATCTAACTCGTGGGCGCTTCAGGTTTCTCATCACACAAACATCGCTTGTGAATCATTCTTTATTACATGTTAGCTGCGACTCATTCTTTCATTTCACATTGGCCTGGGTGTTATTCATTAAGTAGAGTAGGGAGCTGGATTTCTCATTTCCCTTTTTTTTTGTTTGTTTGTTTTATTTTTCACTGAGTAAGTAAATACCTTGTGTAAACAGTCTGATTGTTATAGGCATTTAATTTTACAAGCGAGAAAGAGATATGTGTGAGAAACAGCTTTCTGTGTAAAACAACAGGTTTTATATTATTAAAAAAACCATCAAGATCATGATTCATTCTTGAGAATTAAGCACCTCTTCAGAGTAGGGCTGTGATTACTTTGACACTTATCGTGATTTAAACTGTGCTATGTCACTATTAAATGGACTAATTTGGTATTTATATGTGCTTCTCTATGTTAACAGCAAAAAATGGCACAAAAGATCACAAACAGTCAAAGATTTACATCTTACTTAAATTATGGACAAACTCTACGTAAATTAAATTCAAGTTCAGAATTAATTTTATTTGTCACATAAACAGTCATACACCGTATGATAGGAAGTGAAGTGCTTGTATGACCGCTGATGGCCTCAACATTTACAATAGAGCTTACAATATAAATTATGAGAGAAAAATGATACAAATATAGCGGTTTTGAGGTTGTCTGTGATCTTAATGCCAGGCAAATTGGCCACGTCTGTAATTTGTAAGTAAACTTTTAAAATCGAGCGGTAATTTCTAAATAAGTCCCCATGTAATACTAATACCGTGTGGATGGGCCTTATGCGTATATTGCTTTTAAAGAGAAGTTGCTGCCTTTTGTGATTAGATAATTGAACATGTCCGTGTTATGATTTCGATTTTTATGTGATTGTGCGGCAGTATTTCAGACTGTACAATTTACTGGGAGATAAATAACGTTGTCCAAGATTTTTGTGATATTTCCATCATCTGATTTCTACAAATTTAAGATTTTAATATTGTAATTAGAGCTATGAATCATTAACTCTCGATTCGGTTAGCTTTAACTTACTGATAAAAAAAATACTGTTTAATTTATTTCAACAGCTTTATAGTTTTGTTATTCTATAACTACTGAAATTATCTAGTAGGCATTAAAATACTGTGTAATTTGTAATGTACAGTAATGTCATGTCCCACACAAGACGATAATCTTTTTACCTTTTTAAGTGACTGCTATTTCACCAGCTGCTTATAAATCAAAAGAAAAAGAAGTGATACGCTCACAACGATTAATTCAGTTAATCAATCAATCAGTCACTCACTCACTCATCGTCTCTACCACTTTATCCTGTATACAGGGTCACAGGGGGGCCTGTAGCCTATCCCAGGAGACTTGGGGCACGAGGCGGGGTACACCCTGGACAGGGTGCCAATCCACCGCAGGGCACACACAACACTCACATACTCATAGGCACATTTACACACTACGGGCATTTTGGGAACGGGAATTCCGGGAATCGAACCCGGACCCTGGAGGTGCAAGGAGACAGTGCTATCCACTAAGCTACCGTGCCACCATCAATTAATTAGTTAATTAATCGGCTTGATAATTACATACACTGCGTATATCAAATTAATAATACGTATGATGGTGTCTTTAACTTGAAGGCCTTTGCCCCTGCTTGTTCATGTGATTGTCTTAATCAGCCAGTGCATACAATCTTGCAGATACAGAGGAAATTATTTGGTTAATTTTCAATTAAAAGGTAAAATCTCTGAATACCTGTGATCTTTGTGACTTTGACCATGATATGGTTTCTAGTGCTGGGCAAGCTGGTAGGTAAACTCGTAACAACTCGAATAATAACTCTGGGCAACAATGGTGAGCAAAAAAGCATCACAAAACATTAAATCCTTGATGGGGTGGACTATAGCAGCAGTCAGTCAGGAAGGTGAATCTGAGGCTGGGGTGGATGCAGGATCACTGAAACTAGACAAATTGCCCTGACGTGTGGGTATTTTTATTTATTTTCTTTTCATCTGCACTTGTCTGGATATGACGATGACCTCGACTATAAAACACTTCTGTAATGCTTTCTGGATAATATCATCTGTTATATTCTGTGAACGTTAATACATCTTTGTCAGATGGTTATCAGTTTGAAATATTTTCTTTTACCGTAACCGCTGTCGCTACATTGCAATGTCAGCAGTTCACACATCAGTGATCTGGGTTGTTATTAACACTTCTGCAACGAAAATGCAACACCGAGCCAACGCAGACCTCACTGTCTATCAGACGATCTCGCTGAAAACAGAGAACGTTTACTCTCTGTAAAGACACCCCAGCAGCTTTAATAATCCGAGCCCGGGGACTCGGACATCAACAGGAAACCGCCTGTGTTGCGCTCTGTCACAATTTACCCGAGTCTAATTCCCACTTCTTGTGCTGACTGTGAAAGTGATCACTGTGGAAGAAGTTTACTTGGCTGCACGATAATTTTCCTAGACAAATCATGTCTCAGTCCACTCCCTGCTGTTTGTTTTATTTTTACAAGCGTCTTTGAGTTCTCACCCGTGCACGTTCGCTGATCCTCAAATCGACTTTCTCTGCTCTGTGTCTTTTGATTCTGTAGAGATTTACCAACGAGGACCATCTCGCTGTCCACAAGCATAAGCACGAGATGACGCTGAAGTTTGGACCTGCCCGGACAGACTCCGTCATCATTGCAGGTATTTTTATTTTTATTTTTTCTTTCTCTTGAAGAGGTTGTGCAGTAGGACAGCTCTTTCTTGTATCAGGAAACAAGTTTCACAATATGTCTGTTTGTGATTTTTGTGTTTCTGATGGGGAAATTACCATTTAAAAATTTTAAATCAAATTTTTCAGAACAGAAAGGAGAGGGTTTAATAATATAACCAACTGTGTACTCGGGCACTACTTGCGGTCAGTGATGTTCACTATACGATGGTGGACAAGAGAGTTTTAATGTAATTCTCAGTTTTTTAATATGATGATAAAAAATTGTTTTTATATTTCATGCAGTGAAAATGCTATTAAGCAATCGATATTCCTCCTGGATTCATGCAGCTGGGCGTAGAGTCAGAAAGATGCCTAGAGTACTCCTGTGTCACTCACTCAATCCATGCATGCGTGATTACTTCCTGAAGATCACTATTCACTTAAGAATTCCCTAGTTTTAGTAATTGTGTGGAGGTGGACACCTCGGCTTCAGAAAGTAAAAGTCCTGTCACAAATTTGTTCCTCCCATGAACTGAACCTGAAGATTCTAAATAGCGCAATTAACTCTTCAGCCAGATAGCAAGAACTACTTAGTGACATCACACATTTTGTGCACTGGGAGAACTATAATTCATGGCTTATGTATTGTCTTAATACTTTTGGCCACCACTGTCTACTTGTATAGTGTTATATAAGGTGAATGGGTATTCATAAATTTATATTATAACTCAAAGTAGAGCTGGTCGGTATGACCAAAAATTTATATCACGGTATTTTTCAAAATTATATCGATGTCACGGTATTTGACGGTATTTTTTTTTCCATGCATGATTAGGTGTTAACCCCCAAATTAGAGAATAATTACTGCAGTATATTGGCTTACATT
>JAOTQY010000016.1:4812085-4822699 GCA_026413445.1 Dolichallabes microphthalmus
ACAGTGTCTACCACTTGCACTAATTTCAGGGATTTGATACCTATTTAAAAACCTCTCTTGGTCAGCTTGTTGATGCATCAATTCCCCGATTTACGAACAAGTTCAGTTCCGGGAGCACGTTCGTAAGTCGGATTTGTTCATAAGTCCGACAAAGTAAGCCTTGTACACTTTTGACACAAATATACAATGTAAAGCAACAAAAAACCCAAATACACACGTTTAGTGTTTTGGATGCGCGTTATACTCTTGCGAGACTGTGTCTTTAAATCGCAAGGGGAATCCCGTTGACGCAGTGGGGTCAGCTGACCTTGATTAGACGTCGGGGGGTGGGTGGGCAATGCTACATGATGTTTATGTTTACTGCCCACTTGAATGGATGGCATTTTGTCTCAGGGCTACTTCCGTGATTTGTTTGCATCTGCGAAAGTCCGTAGATCCATGGGCAGTTTGTTCGTATCTACTGGAATTTGTAACTTGATGTTCGTAAGTTGGGGACTTATTATATATTTATTCATTTATATACATGAATAAATGATGTTATTTTCAGTGAAGTCTGATTCCATCACACTTTGACCAGATTTTTTGATGTCATAGCAAAAACAATGTAAGGTTAAGCAGGTATATTGATGTATTCTTCTGCTTTCCGTTCAGGATGTCAAGCTGCCAGATGCCTACGAGCGTCTGATTCTGGATGTCTTCTGTGGCAGTCAGATGCATTTTGTGCGCAGGTGAGGCAACACTGCAAATTCTTACTGCTTTTCAAATCTCTCTAATAATATGCTAACGTTCCATTATAGCAAAACTCCCAGGGCGTTATATATTTCTAAAGCTGTTTCTTGTAGACCTGGCTAGATGTTGTGAATTCACCAAATAATTCCCTACTCTTTTAGTGATGAATTGAGGGAAGCATGGAGGATCTTCACCCCACTTCTTCATCAGATAGAAAAAGAGAAGATTGCTCCCTTTGAATATAAATACGGAAGGTAAATCATATTTGTTAAATGTGTAATGGTTCATGTAATAGAAGTTATCTCTGAATAACCCATTATGAATAAAAAAGCAAATACATTGCCTATTTAGTATTGTTTAGTTTACTATTGTTCCTAATTCCTGTTGTTCGTGTTGTCCTTGCAGCCGTGGCCCTCCCGAGGCAGATGAACTGGTGCAGAAGGTGGGCTTCCGTTACGAGGGAACTTACAAATGGATCAATCCCCACAGACTGTGAACGGGGCACAGACATTGTGTTTGTAATTCGGTGTCGGTTTGTATGCAGACCAAAAGGATTTATACATCCCAACAATAGAAATAATTTACTTTTTTATATCATGCCAAGAAATTAAATGCACATCACAGTTGTATGTAGTCTACTGTAACTAATTACTCCTATAAAAAGCCACCTGTCATTCCTTCCTGTTTCATTCCAGCACTTAAATGGTCCATAAAGGCACTTTTATAGCTTATAGGTTTCAGTACATAACTCTTCTTAAAATTTGCTTTCCTTTTTCTACAGTATTCCTCTTATCTATAATATAGTAGTATATCATTAAATAATGCCACTGTTTTCAAATAGGAGATCACATAATAATTGATACCATTTAATGTCTTAAGTGTTTAATGAGTAGGAGCTTTCTAATATTAATTCACTTTCTGTTTGCTTTTGTGTCGCAGCTGCAATGTTCACATAAACATTTTCACATGTACAGGTCATGTGTTTGGTCCATTTAGTTCAGGTACACAATAAGGCTGAAAATATTTGGACACCTGACCATGACATGTAAATATACTCATTCCAACACCATAAATAAGGAGTTGGTTCCACTTTTGTTCGGATTTGCTTCCCGTTCAGTGAAAAGAGCATTAGTGAGATTAGACATTGATGTCAAGTGAGAAAGTCTGGCATGCAGTCAGCGTTTCAGTTCATTTCAAGTTTGTCAAGGTTTGGGGCCCAGTCTATTAGCTTTTTAAGGCACCCAGAATCTCTAGCGGCGCCCCTACGGTCAGGTGCCCACATACATTTGACTTTATAGTGTGCAGGAAAGAGTTTTTCAGCCACAAGATCACGGATAACAAAATCGTATGTCATATATCTTAAATCTTTTTTTCTTACATTCCATTTTATGTTTTGCACCATCCCATGTGACATTCCATCCATGATGTCATGTGATTTTAATTTTTTTTTTGGCTTGCTACAACTTCATAATGATTACATAAGCTTTTTTTGTCTACAACAAGCTTGTTGATAAAAGTTCTTAATTTTTGTTTCCAACATAAACAGCAATTGACCAATGATATATTTGAGGAAAATCATGAATGTTATTCAAAGTTATTCAAAGAATTTCTTTATGGGTACCTGAAAAAACTTGATTGGTGTCAGTGGAGCTGCATGTTGCGCGTTTAATTATAATATTTTTGAATAATGCTTGGATGCTCTGAATGAATAATTATCATAATGATCTGATCATTGCATTCCATTCATGCTTTCATAAATGTCCAACTACAAGTTTATGACTGAACATGCTTCTATTTCAGTCTGAGTGAAATTAAGTACAAAAACAGCAATTTTAGGTAAAATCTATGTGTAAAACTGGTATTCCCTAAATAAATGCTATATGACCAGTGTTATTAAAAAATTTCTTTATCTATCTATCTCTCTATCTCTCTATCTATCTATCTATCTATCATTTTTTTTATGTAGATTGATTGATTGATATATTGATATATTGGAAGATTTGGTGAGAGTTTACAAAAATTGTTCCATCTCTTTTGTTACAAATTAAGCTTTTCTTATCTGCAATTATTTGTTTATGTTCATCATCTGTCTACAAACTTATATATTTTTTTCAGTTTCTAAATATTGTGCATTTTCCTTGATAAGGATAATTAAAGCTTAATTAAAGGAGAAATCATGAACTTTTTTTTTTTTTTTTTGGCTGCTTTTGCTAAATCAAAAATGTGTATCTCTTCAATGCAATACGCCCCAAATATAAAGACATAAAACCGAAAACCCAACTCAAGAATAAAAATTCCATAAACCAAAAACAAATAAACCCAGTAAATACCCCAAGCCTAAAGTCAAATATCTGTGTGGTAATGACACAAACCCAGACAAATACCCCTTACTCCTAAATACCCCAGACAGACAAAAACAAATACCACCTTAATTTTAAATCCACCAAACACCAGTTACTAAGCACCTTACTATTGATGCACAAAACACCCAAAAATAAATACACTGCACACGGATCAATTCCACTAACATAAAAATGTGTGTCTACTCAGGAGAATGGAGTCATTAGTCTTTCAGCTGCTCCTGTTAAGGGGATGCCGCAGTGGACCACCCGGGCACTAGGCGAGAATTGAACCCGCGCTTTCCGCATAGCAGATGAGAAATCTACCACTGAGCCACCAACACCCCTGCTCAGGAGAGTGTGAACCTACTGTAAATAATGACCAAAACCATTGGTGTTTCTAAACGCTATGCTCACCACACATCAATCAATTCTAATGAGATGGAAACTAATTTCCTTAAACTATCTGTATGATAATTTATGTCGAGTCACACGAGACTATACTGCAAAACTATATAAATGACAATTTTTTAAAAATGCATTTAATGAGGATAACACTCACGCACTCTCTATACCGCTTATTCTGTAAAGGGTAACAGGAAACCTGGAGCCTATCAGTGAGGAAGAGGCAGTTTAGACCCTGGACAGAGTGCTAATCCATCACAGGGCACAAGCACTCACACACTACTACTTGTCTTTGGAGTGTGGGAGGAAACTGACGTACCTGGAGAACATGCAACTCCACACACACAGAACTTGAACCCTTGACCCTGGAGGTGCGAGGCTACCATGCTATATTTATACCACCGTTAAATCTATAACATGCACTATCCAGTTTTGTTTTTTATGTAGTAGATTTGGATCCTACTGTTGTTCACGTTGCAGTGTCTCCTTACTATTTCTTTTTATTAGCACTTGACAACTATGACCTTAATCAATGTCTTCAAACTGTCCTCATATGAGAACATTAAGGTAAGGAAAATTTACTAGTACGTACTGCTTCAATAAGGGTACTTCAATCGATCACCCTCATCCTGGGTGTGCCAAGCCACAGTGCTAACCACTACACCCCATGTCACCCTTGATAGGTATAACAGAGATGATGATATAAAATGCACTACAAAAAATATGTTGTGCTTGATTTTTATTAACTTTATTTATTTATTATTTTTAAAAAATCTGAAATAATACAAAATTGCTATTGCTTGGAAAGTAAATCGAACAGAGCTGACTATGAGGGATTCTACTTATAAAGAGTGCTTGAACCCCACATATTATTTATATCCTCATCTTCCTTCTCTTCCTTTTTTTTTTGGTTATGTAGAACAAACCTTAGCTTGAAACTGTCTGAAACTTGAGACATGCAAGTTGCTCAGCTGGTAGTGCCGCCTCCTGCTACTCAGACAGGAGAGATGACACTGATTAACCTGGTGGTGGCACTGTAACAAAGCATTTTAGTTGTGGCTCAGCTCTCAAAATGCTCATATGAGAATTTGTTTTGGTACTGAATGTTCTTTGGGTTCTCTCTCATTTGAGCATGTAGATGTTTATGCTCGGTGCCCATCAGAGTGTGAACATGTGGAGACATTGCGTAAACAATATGGACGCCAGTTGATTCTAACCAGCTGGAGTTTCTAACTCAGGACTGCTTGAATGGATCATTTGCACAATATTTGTAAGACACAAACAGATACATAGAAATTCTCAAATAAAGTAACCATTAGTAATTCTTTTTTAGATTTCAACAACTATTTTTATTTTTATTATTTTTTTCCTTTATGCTGTTATTTATTTGCCTTTTTTCCTCTCTAAAACACTGAGCTGCAGGTTAATGTATTAAAGGTGCACTATAAAGTTTGTCGAGATGATGATGATAATCATAATAATAAACAACGTTGTAAGGTTTCATCCAACAGTCCCAAGATGCGCCGTTTAGCCTGATTGTCGTTTCCGAATTTCTCTTAGCTTAAGGTCTTCTTCGACCCTGTACAGTACAATCAATATAAGCAGTATATTAACAGCATTACTAGTAGTAGTATTTCTCCAGAAGCATGTTTTATTAAGTCATGTAGCTCATACAGTATGGTTTTTACATGCTTGTGTTTATGTGTGAGTAACGTGCTTTGTTAAAGGACGTTCCGGTCCAACTGTCTGATGACAAGTAGTGCAGCACAGAACTCATAAAACTCCTGAGTCATGCTGAGTAGTGACTAACGCATATGCAGGGTTCTTTAAAGAACTCTGTGTCACCCGGATGGCTGAGACATTACACACATCATTCATAGTTGTCTATGAATATACAGTACAGAGTGAGTACAAGCTCTGAAACCTGTCCCTGGGCACTCAGGACACGGTACACCCTCAATCCATCGCCGGGTTTAAGCACACACTCGCACAATTTCAAAAACCCCTTTAGTCTAACCTGCATGGCTTTACACTGTAGGAGGAAAACGACCACACTCCGCACACACAGACCCGGAGAGAAAAGGTGGGACTTGAACCCTCAACCCTGGAGGTGCGAGGCTACGGTCCTACCCAATATACCATATTAAATCTACTGTATAACATGTGCTATTCAGTTTAGTTTTTTGACGTAATAGACTTGGAGTCTAGTGTTGTAGTCGCAGTGTCTCCTTACTATTTCTTTTTATTAGTACCTGACAGCTATCAGCTTAATCGATGTCTTCAAACAGGAAGTCGATTTCTTTAAACAGTCCTCATATGAGAACATTTAAGGTCTCAAGAGGTTAACAAGGAAAATATACTTTACTCATGACAATTTGCTGCATTGATTGTCGCGAACGAAAGACAAAAGTCCTTGTTTTTCCCACTTTGAAGCTGAAAGCAGTTATTTCTGAGCTCCAACTTGCCTCTTCCAGGCTACTGTATATTGAACACCACATTAGTATGATTTGTAAACTGCATCTGTAAGAGTGAAATAAATCATGGAGTACGGGGAGGGGGGGGGTGAGGACAGTACATGTAGCCCTTCAATAATAATAATAATAATAATAATAATATAATACCAATTCATTATGATCATCATTTAGTTTTTAAACATTGTTTTTAACCTTTAGAAACTAGAGGAAAACCTAACGTGTTAACATTTTATATAAAACATATATTCAAATGCATTAGTTGAGGAAGAGCAACCCACTAAGGTTTCCTCCCTACCCAAATTAAGAGTTGACTTTGTAATAAGAGACGTCATTAAGGACTCCTATAAGCTATTATTAGAGTCTGGAGTTTGAGTTTGAAGTACAAACTCCCCGACGTGTTGCTGTATGCCTGAGCTAGCGTGAGATGAAGGTGAGCTTCCTCTCCTCAAAGTCATTTCCAAGTGTGTGTCCAGGCTGAATGCAAGCAGACTGTGAAAAGTGGAGGTGCAGGAGTGCCAAGTCATTGTCGTGATTTTTTTCATCATCGTCTTCGTGACTAATGCTATTTCCCGTAGCTCACTTCTGGACGGCCCTGCCATGGTTGGACTCATCATCCAGCTGCAGTCTCGACGTGTCCCTGCAGCACAGCGGGTGAAACTCGATGTGAATGAATTGCAGAAATCAGAGGCTCATAGTAAAGGTTTATAAACTACTGTATACTATAAATTTATGCAAAGACACAGCAAAATGAAATGCATATCTTACAAGAAGCATACATTTTTACGTCAGTTCACAGTGGAGAGT
The DNA here is from genome assembly GCA_026413445.1 of Dolichallabes microphthalmus. NCBI lineage: Eukaryota > Metazoa > Chordata > Actinopteri > Siluriformes > Clariidae > Dolichallabes > Dolichallabes microphthalmus. The sequence goes on from JAOTQY010000016.1 coordinate 4,818,837, forward strand.
GTATTACTTACAGCATCTGGTCGCTATGTTAAATCTTTGGCAGGAGGTGGTGTTCATAGTTCAATCCTGAGCTGAAGTTAGACTTTGCGCCATGTTTACTAGGGGTTTCCCATGGGTTCTCTGATTTTCAAAAACAAGTTGCACCTCAGGGAGTGTGAGGGCAGGGCATGCGTGATGTCTGTTAAATCCCATTCTCCCAGACACCCAGTTTTACAGGCATAGACTCAACAACCCTGACCAGGATAGAGCCCTTACTGAAAATCAGTGACTAAAAACAGAAATATAGTGGTATAGTTATCATAAAAGACTGAACAATGAACGTAAAATAGACTAAAATCAGTAATCATTAAAGTACACTGGAACAAAGTTTGTCAAACTTTTCACACTCAGAGACAGCGATGTAAAAAAAAAAAAAAAAAAAGCCTCATTAGATAACAAAAAACATTTTATACATTATTTTCTGGCATTATAGCATTACTAAAGGTGCGTTGTAATTTCCACATTCTAATACATGTATCCTTAAGAGATACTACCTGTACTGTACCACTCACTCATCGTCTATATCACTTTATCCTGCATAGAGGGTCACGGGAGCCTATGCCAGAAGACTTAGGGCATAAGGTGGGGCAAACCCTGGATGGGGTGCCAGTCCAGCACAGGGCACACATACATGTTCATTGACATACTAAAGGCAATTTGGCAATGCCAATTAGCCAAATCTGCATGGTTCTTTAAACTGTGGGAGAAAACCCACCAAGCACATGGGGAACATGCAAGCTACATGCACACAGACTTGTGACGGGAATTTTACCCAGACCCTGGAGATGCAATGTGACAACACTATTATAGTATTGTGGTTCAAGGTGCCTGTGCTAAACACTAAGCCACCGAGAATCGAACTCAGACCCTGGACATTCAAGACGACAGTGCTAACCGCTAAGCCACTGGGAATCAAACCAAGACCCTGGACGTGCAGGGTGACAATGCCTACCACTAAGCCATTGGGAATCAAACTCAGACCCCGGAGGTGCAAGGTGACAGTGCTAAACACTAAGCCCCCAGGAATCGAACCCAGACCCTAGACGTGTGCGAGGTGACAGTACTAAGCCACTGTGCTGTTTTTTTGAGAATAATAAGATGTTTAGAGATAAATCTTAAACATAACAAATACTCTTAGTTTGCACTAATCAGTTCGGTTGATGAACATTTCCTTCCTTTTGGTGTTGTATTTATGATCTCACCAGAATCCAGCTGGAAATTTCTTGTGAGTCATTTGGACTGATTCCTGTTGGAGCTCTGAATCATATTCATTCATTCGTTCATTCATTCAATGAATTCAGCCACTCCAAGACGCAGCTTCTTGTCTCCTGGGTTTTTTTCTTTTCTTTCTTTCATACATCGAATAAAGAACATTGTGAACATTTAAACCCCGTATTATTTACTGGGAGAGGACTCGTCTGTGAAGCTCCTTGCTTGGGATGAGCTCAGACTAAAAAAAAAAAAAAAAGAAATCCACGCACACTGGGAGGGAAGGTGGGAAAGGAGCAGCAATATGGCGGAGACCGCCGTCTCTCTTCAGTGTTTCCGACATCCGCAGTCCTGCCGCGCGCTACAGGACAGCTGTTAATGTTTAACAAGTAAGTACGCGCTTTACTATCCTTTATTCTCCATCATCCGTGATTTATCTCATTCATCATGTCTGGATACAATGTCGCAGGGATTGAACTGCATGCTAAGCGCGAAGATCTTGTGCATTTCTTCACAGCATCACTTGGAGTAAGGATTTTTGATGATGATTATTGATTTTCTTTTTTTTTTCTTTTTTTATGTCGCATTTCCTTGGCGTCTCCATTACGCATGCATGCGCCGGTGGCATTTCAGGAAAAGCTTACATTTCAGCTTAAATATAGATGCACAGATAGATATATAGCTGATATTATAAATCGGGACATTTTGTGTATTACATAAGCAGTTAGGTGCTTACAAAAGTGGGAAATTCCGGCCTTTGGATGGCGCTGATTCACACTTATTTTGGCCCATACAGGATTGCACTTGGATGTTGCAAAGGCTGCACAATATGGTGACCTAAAATACCAAATGAGATAAGCCTCGTGTTAGATGGATAGATATGGAAACAGGATAGAAAGGGTGATATCTTGAGTGTTGATGGTTGATGCCCTGGAATGGAGCATCCTGTTTTTTTTTATTGTTTTTTATTATTTATTTTTTTTACAGATTTATTGAATAAACATCTGTGTTATTAATAAAGCATGAATGCTCACACTACACAAACAATAAACTGATGGCTAATTGTGTACAGGTGAGTATCGGGATACTGATGGGGCACTCGGTGTATCGGTGCATCCCTGGCTGCAGTGTGTGTGTGTGTGTGTGCAGTGGCGGGGCGGACGGAGCGGGTGTGGTAGGCAGCAGCGTTTTCCCTCCTCAGCCTCCCTTACATCGTCGTCCACTTCTCCTCCTCCACTGCAGGATCGGTTGTTATTGAACCCTTCTGTGCCTTACGTTACCCCAGACGCTGCTCCCCCGCCCCCCCCTCCAGCATTATTATTATTATTATTATTATATGGACACGACTAAAACCCAGGCTCCGCTTAGAGAGACAAAAAAAAAACAACCGCCCTACTGCAGCATTCTGGTTTAGATTTTTTTTTTCCCCTGAAGACAATCAGTGGTGAAATCCTTTGGATGCGCATTTTAAATCCCTTGACCATGTAAAGGAGGGTGCGGGTCCGAGATGAGCTGTGCGACCCCGCTGATGGTGCTTAACTAAGCTGATCAACAGATATGCAGGCATTTCTCTGAAAGCAAGGTAAGAAGAGTGTCGGGATGTGATTGCGCATCGAGTGTTGTGTTTGGATGAACCCGGTGCCTTAGTGCGGATGGACAGAAATAGTTGTTATTTGGCTCATTTATAAATACAGAGCTGTGTGTGTGTGTGTGTGTGTGAGAGATTAGACGCATGGGAATGCATGAGTAATGCACCTTTTACCTTTCATAACGAGAAAGCCTCGTTATGGCTGTTACTCTGCACATTAACGCTGTGCTGTCGAAACGGAACGGAATTAAATACATCGTATCTATCGGCCGAATGCGCGCGCTGATCTGCACACAGATGACGACATATTTAAGAACCCGACGTCAAAACATGCATTAGTGCTTAAATCAGAGAAGTAGACTAAAGCATTCAGGGAAGCCACTGGATGAAAGAATTCCTGAGCAGCGTCACGATGTCGGCTCCGCTGAGTGGTGCTGAACGGACAGCTCCCCTTCAGCCAGTCGCCGCTCTCTGTGCCGAATCCAAACCTCTCACTGTCGTAATACATGGCGTATCTTTTATTGCACACGCACGACCATCACCACCATTATATTTCTACATACTACTGTATCAATCGAGCAAAACCTAAAACACACTGCTGAGCCATGTGATGTGACGTGATTAAAGAACGGCCTGCAATTTCGGGATTTAACCAACATGCCCAGCAATGTGTTGAATCAGAGAGAAGACCACAACTTCAAGCAACCCAGATTTATTTATTATCTACCCTCTGAGATCAGTCAGGAAGCTCACAGAACTCAATAAACGATTTAGTGCTTGGCTAAAGGCCTTATTTGCATGTTGCAAGCCGGTTTTAATGAATAAACAGTCATTCGTTGTGTCATCTGTTCTGCTTGTTGAAGATGCTGACCTTAGTCAAAAAATATGATACCTACATGCTAGCCCTACTGTTGTGGCAGTAGGTTTGTAAGATGCAATATATGATATAGGAATGGAATTTATAAATAAATGTATTTTGGGAGAAAACAATTATATATAATTATATAACACACACAAACATATACAT
>JAOTQY010000016.1:4871962-4891766 GCA_026413445.1 Dolichallabes microphthalmus
CCCTAAGCCTCCTGGGATAGGCTCCAGGCCCCCCACGACCCTGAACACAGGATAAAGCGGTATAGAAGATGACTGACAAATACACCTTAAGGCCATGTGTTGGAGAAATAAAACCTGATGCAGGAATAATTAACGCAGCTGATCAATAATAATGAATATTCAAGCATTGCTAAACCCTAAAATGTTTCTTATTATTCTGAAAATCACATTTATTCCTGTGTATTGTCAAATGCAGTGTTTAATTAATATGTCTTTTGATTGATCTCCTATAAGACCCTCATTGTGAAGAACCCTCCAAGTGCAAAATAAAAAAAAAGGTTTTATTATAAATTTTGCAACTATACAATGTGGGCTTTTTGAATTATGAGATGAATACCTGTATTGTAAATGTGATGTTTGAATATACAAGGGGTGTTCGAGTCAAATTGGGACTTTTGAAAATGATGAATTTTCTGATGAACGAAAGCTTAAAACAGTATGGCGATGAGACTCTTATCTTAGTCTTAAAACATTTGAATGGTGCAAACGTCTTAAAAGAAGCCAGAGGTTTCCATGAACATTCATCAAGTAAAAGGCTTGACCCTTGAAAATCTATGGATAGCTTGTTGTCAACTTGTGGAGGAGACGTATCTGTCTGAGGGAACTGTAAACACAGTCATTCACGAACACCACTTGCATGTTACTGGAACTCAGCTAAGATTATTGACTGAACATGGAGGGAAACTTCACAGTAAGGGAAACCATGGGTTCTTGTATGAGTGTATTATAGTACACGTGTGTGCCTCTCGCCCGTGTGTAGATGTATGATGATGACGGTATATTGTTGATGTATTTGTATTGTATTTGTGTGGTTTGTGTGAATATGTGCTCTGACCATGTTCCTGATCTTGTGCCTTTCAGCAGAGTCCATCACTCCCAACACTTTCTTCCAGACTTAGTCTGGACAGAGAGCTGGAGCAGATAGAATTAAATTCGAACCATGAATAAGTCATTTAACTTAACACACAAGAAGACTAGGTTCTTTTGTTCCTTTATTGAGAAATGAAATCAAATTTGTAGCCATTGTTCTATACAGCTTAATTATAATCGAATTTTCAAGAAGATGTCTGCTAGTTATGATTAAAACTAAAGATAAACCCAGAAAAAAAATTATAATTGTAGCTTCACATTAGAATAAAGACATAAATATATGGTGCTTTAGTTCTTCTTCCATAGCTTCAGTAATGGCAGATGCGACTGTTTGAGGTAGTTCAGAGGGATTTCCCTGGCTGGTTAAACAGACCTTGCCATCACATTTCATGTCCCATGAGAATATTTAATGTAGTGATGTTGGGGATGGGTGGTTTATACCAAACGCTGTCTTAATTATCAGCCACTGCTCTGCCTTGGTTCTGCTTCGTGTTTCCATCTGTTTCACGCCTGGGTCGCACTGTGTGTTTTTTATTTACACAACCAGCTCAGTGAAGCTCCAACAAAAGCCCACCATTGTGTCCCTTATGTTTTTACCTGCATCAAACCTTCTTTTCCTGTCAATCAGATATGCCTCATTCCTCATTGCATTTATTAACCTTCTGTTCATGCTGCTGTCTTAATTTACTCACATTTCTGCTTTTTCAGTTTGAATTGTAATATGAACATTTTGGAAATTTCTCCATCTTATCATGGTATCATTTACTAGAGCAGACTCTTTGCTTCACTTATATCAAAAAAAAAAATGGAATCAAAGATCAAGGGAAGCCGTAATGAACTCATATGATTACTAAAAGTGACAGAAAACTCCATCCTGAACAACGTGCATATTAATGCAATGAAATTTTTTTAACTACTTTATGCAGGTTAGGCTAATTGGCATTCCCAAATTGCCCGTAGTGTGTGAATGAGTGTGTGTATGTGTGTACCCTGCGATGGATTGGCACCCTGCCTCGTGCCCTCAGCCTCCTGGGCTAGGCTCCAGGTTCCCGTGACCATGAATACAGGATAAAGCAGTATAGAAGATGAGTAAGTGAGTGAGTGAACTTCTTTCAGGTTACATGTTGATCCATTTTTACTTTGGTTAACATTTTTTTAGCATTGCCATCGATGCTGTTTGACCACCAGCTGATAGTCTTAGCATGGGAATTAGTCTATTCTTCATCTGTACTGTATGGAAAAAGAGCGATGCAGCAGCACTTTAGTCTGTCTAGCTGTCTACCTTCCTCATTTCTTCTCTCTGCTTAAATAAATCAGATCTTCAATTAGCAGCTCGTTAATCAAGCCGAGTCTGTGCCATAATAAGTGGGTCATATAGCTGCATTGTGTCGTGTTGTATAGCTGCATTGCATGCTGCATTGCAACTTTGATTCCTCTGGGTTTTTTGTTGCCGCTACTTCTTTACTGGATTTCTAGTTAATGATACTGGGGGATAATCTGAAACCTGTCCATTATCCCTTAAGCTTGAGCCTGCTGACTGCTAACTGCCTTAGCATTGCCGCCAGAATGGTCTTCTAACATCTTCACAGAAATAACGAAAATACAACAGCACCAGCCAACAAATTAGCTCCAAAACCAGATCTAAACCATTTCAATTTGTTTCAGGACGGAGTTTTCTTTTAACATACAGTAGGACTTGGTTTTATGGATCATGGGTCATTGGAAATAGATTTGGATTACATTAGGATGTCATTGCTTTTTTTTGTTCGTTTTCGCTTCAGTTTCCTGTCTTCACCACACATCTCATTGACCTTGCCTTGCAGAGCGATATCACTGGCACATGAGGATCCTTGGTGCCAGCTCGCCTGGCCCGCCATACACGGGCCTTCCATTGGCTCAAGCTAAAGGTGACAGTTACAGTACCTGCAACGATCCAACCTTTAGATGAAGGTGAAAGCTTTATGGACTATTCCTAGTCCTCTGACGGAGACTTCCGACTCGTTTCAGTGTAGTTCTTTTAACGTTTCCGCTGGTGGAAAAACAGTTTCCAGTCTTGGAGACTTTGTGCAACTCAGATCATTTTTTCCTTGCTGTAACTCATACTTAATAATACAGGTGATGAATTTCTTCAGCATGTGGAGGATTATTACTGTAGATTCAGGAAAAAACATCGCAGCACAAATGTACTGTAAAGGCACGAGTGAGTTTGACGAACCTCCACGTAGATCAGATCACGAGCTGAATTGACTTTAGAGATATCATTAAACTAATCCAGTCCCAGAGTCCTGGACAATACACTGTAACACCTCCAGTATAGCAAATGATATGAGTGTGTTCACTAGCTCTCATGCGTACTGTAATATTTATAGTGGTTCATTCAGGATAAAGCTTTCACCTTTGCTATAACCCCGTCTGTAAATTGGTCAGCTTGAGTGTTGTGTACTTTTTGCTGTGTTTTTACCAAGTCTCTGTCAGTGATTTATTGGAGGTGCTCAGATATGTTCGTATTCCTTTACACAGAAACTCAAGCCCCGTTTATACCTACAGTATAGTGCCTATCCATGCACATTGGAATTACTTTACTAGCCCTAGCCTTTTAATTAATCAGTTCTACACTTTATTTTATCTATATATACGTAGAGTAGATGTTCATGGTAGTCGAGATGACCAATGTGCAATAATTATGCATACTGGCACAACAACAGTACCACGCTTTTCTAAGTGTGTGTATATGCTTCCTTTTGGATAGTGCATCGAGACTCACAGGGCTTTGGTTTCTGCAGTGTGATCTTGTCCGTTCAGTGTTGTCTAGTAAGGTGATCTCCCTTAATCTACCTCTTCCCATTATGTTCTATTGTATCTGTCTTTATGGTACTGTATTTCGAGTCTCTGTGAACTCTATGTGAGATCGATGTGACTGCAAACCTGACATACATGTTAAACATGTACATGTTTACCTGTATTCTTTCTCTTAGGTGCCATTAGTATGTGTCTGTCTTAAATTGTTTGGGATTTTATGCCACAGCCGAGATCGACAAGGAGACACAATGTTAGAAGGGCAAGGGTAAGGTTCTTGCAATCTGTTGGGGTTTTCATTTTGTTTCCGTTTCAAATTGTCTCCTTTGTGCCAAAACCCCCTTCCCAAGGCCCCCTTAATCAGCGTCTTGTCTCTGCCTTTCTTCTACTTTTTTTTTCCTTTTAATTTGAGTCTTATGTCATTTTATTACATTTTCTCTTCAACCGTCAGTTTCTTCACAGGTAAAAAAAGAAGCTCGCAAGATTCACCGACCTCCTAAAACTAACAGATCAAAATCCAGGGGTGTGACTGCTGCCTCTAAAGCTCTACACACTTATAACCCTAAACGTGATACTCTCTCTCTCTCTCTCTCACTCTCAAGGATATATACATGTATAAAACATTATTATGTATGTATATACCCATCCAAGTACGTCTATATATGTGTGTAAAGCAACATTCAAGCAGCTCTAGGACGTCCATAGACAGCTTTGCCCATCTAACAGTCTGGATCCTTTTTTGCTTCTCTGTTTCTGTGTAGGTGTCTATAGTCAGCCTTATAGCTAATGCGCTGGGCTACTCCGAAATAGGGCCCATTAAATCACTCAGGACACTCAGGGCCCTGAGACCTCTCAGAGCATTGTCCCGTTTTGAAGGGATGAGGGTAAGAAAAGCTATAGAGCTGATCCTGCATGCCCATTCAACAGTTACAGCATGCTAGAGCTGGTCAAAAAAAAAAAAAAAAACAGCAAAAGAAAACAGCAACAACAACGCCAAAGTCATACCAGGGGGATCATTCTAAAAAAAAAAGAGAAAAAAGAAAAGATGAAAATAAATCAATCTTTTCATACATAATGTGATTTCTTTCATTGTTTACTAGATATGTCAATGTTTGAGTTATGATGCAGCTGGAATAATCTTTAGAACACAAGTATTCCTTGGTTTTAGTGGAATTCCCTTGTGTTCCGTTGATTTTTTGGTAATTCTCTAATTGAGGAATAAAATATGAGTCTGCTGTTATAGGAAAATAATCAACGACTGGGATGGCTATGTCAAGAGGAATTACAGTTACCACCCAGATGTTAATTATATTCCAATAACAGGACGTTCTAAAGTGATTCATTGCTCTTATACCACAGCAGTTCGTCCTCACTAAAAAATAAAAAATCTAATTTATGTGTGTCTTATTACCACTTACAGTACAATATTAATGGGTGTCCTATCCACCATGGCCCCTTGCGCTTAAGGACAATGACAGGGATGTTGCTTACCAGATGTTAGTGCCAAATCCTTCATTCAATATCAGTCATGGAAGCACTTTTAGCAAGAAAACACATCCTCATCTTAAACCACACACCGTCTCCTTTGTTATTTTTTCTGAAGTCGTTCTGAATTGCCTGTGAAGCGTCTATGTTGGGTTTAGCTTTTAACACGAGGCTGAATTCCAAATCCCTATCTAACCCCTGAACAAGGGCACTATGTGGAATGCACACCCTACATAGTGCACAAACTTTTACCCTATGTGAGATACAGTTCCAGAACAGTTAATTAGTTACTACTTAAAAAGCTTAAATTTTATTTACAGCATAGGCCATAGCATCTTCTAATACACAACAGAAGCACTTAAAGAGCGAACGCTAATGCTAGCAAATGCCACCAAATCCAGGAAGAATCACATACTTGTACACCGTCTGATTTAATCATGTTATGATAACAAATCAAATTTCACCTTTTTCAATAAGTCTGAGACGGCATATGAAAATAATCAGCAGAATCAATCAATTAATCAATCAATCAATCGCTGGGGTACCCTTTTATCTGTGCGACAAAGCATCAGGCAATCTGCTAGCTAAGCAGGTAATCATCAAGGAATCTTTCTGTTAATATTTTTTTCTTTGAAACGCACCTCAAAGATAATTATTAAGGAAACCACTTAGTAGCCTAATGACGGTTAATGGTGCTCCTGCTGTTCGCTGTTGTGACTGGCGCCATGGTAGTCACGTGTCTACAAAAGGTCAGTAGGAGCTATAAATAGCCGTTCCCGCTCTTTGCCAGCCTCTCATTGGCAAGGTTATATGACAAGTAGTTTAGATGTTACTGAGAAATGTCTTTAAGATTTTTGAGTATCAGACAGAGTTTCAGCTCCTATTATTATAAATATGCAGGTTGTGACAATTGAAACAATATGGTGATAAAACAAGCACATTAATATAAACCTGCAGGACGTTCTAGAAAATTAGCACCTTTTGACCAATCAAAGTAGGGAATCCAACAATGCTGTGGTATAAGACCTAATCAAGATTTTACAACATTCTGACAAAGCAAAGACTTCTCAAAGCTGCATCATTGCAAATTCTAATTAAAAAAAAAAGCCTTTACTATTTAGAAGAAAAAAAAATTGTACAGGTTATTTTTTCTAAACCGAGACACGCTTCGATCAATTGGCTGCTACATTGGCCTGATTTTCCCAACCTTTGCTTTTAATGGAGAGTCTCCGTCCCTCCATCATTCCCTTTCTCTCACTGACCCCTTCTGCATCTATCAGAGAACAACCAGCAGCACAGATCCACTGGATCGCTGAACTCTCACCTCCGCCTGCCCCATACAATATCGCACAGAGCCACTTCTAAGCGAACGACTCCTTTACACAATGGAGTCATCGCTACTATCACACCGTAGTGCACATAGCCAAGTGCTAGGATTTAGCGTGGCTCCCAATTAACTCTTGCAGTTAGTCTGTAGTAAGAGTAGGTGTAATGCTGAGCATTCTCAGCAGTCCATCCCTGCTTTGGTGGTTGTGAACGGTGGTGCCTGGTTGTTGTCGCTTTCAGTCCCTCCTCTCTTACCCCTGGACTGGTTGCCTTGAGCTTCTGTTGCCTTTCTAATCTCTCACCTCTTACCCAGTCCCCCATCCCCTACCCTTCTTTCCCTACCAGCTCCCCTCCTCCCTTCCCTCACTCCCTTGTCCTGTCCTGTCCATCTCACCCTGTCCAACCTGCTGGAGTCGCGCCTCACCTCTCTTTCACTTGTCCAGGATCTGCTCATGGGACTGAAAATAAGAGAGCCTCACACACACAGCAGTGTGGGTGTGAGAGGAGGAGATTTGCTAAGCTTCTGTGGACTGTGAGAATGTCAAATTCAAAAATGTTCTCTGACCTTTTGGGTTCAGAGGTCCTCAATCATGCTTGTTTTTGGACATTGGAGGTTAATCCAGCAGTCTGTGCCACTGCTTAAGGCGGAAAATGGACAGAATGACATGTCTCAAGATCATTGCATATTATAAAGATTTAAGTGTATTCGGACAACATTTACAGTCAAAACAGAAGCTTAGGAAATTGACCAGGCAGCCTGCTGGCAGTAAGTGGTTTTATTCACAGCATGGCACTCTTAGGACATGGCACGATGATTCCTGTTAGAAATGCTGAAACTGGGAGACTGGACCCACTAGAGCAGAGAGATATATAAAACTTACAGCCTAATATCACAATCACTGTGGCTAAAAAATACATCCATTTCACTCTGGGCAAAACTTCTGTCCTCTCTACAGAATGATCAAATGACCCAAAAATGACAGATTATACAATAAAGATCATTATGCATGGATTTCACAGGCCTCTGCTGCTGTTTAAATGTTGATCGATTAAGGAAAGTTTTTTTCCAAAACGTTTTTTTTTTTTTTGCAATGTATTTATTCTTCTTCTTATTTTTTTGTTTGTCTACCGGGGTTATTTCCTTCATGTATTATAATCTAATATATGATTATTGGCCTAGTAAGCGTGTCATTTTTGGGTGGAAAATGAAATGTCATGTTTCTAAAACTTTGTAAAACTGCATTGTCCCTATGATAATCCAGTTTTGATCAGGTCGAAATAGATACGTTCTTTTATTTAGTAATAGAACGAATGATAAGTAACTGAATACGTTATCTTATACGTTTATATTAGTCTTTGTTCATTGAAATGAAATGCTATTTTGTTTTTACTGAACAAAAACATTTGAGTTAAAAATGAATAAATGACTTGATAAGGAGACAGCAGCGCAGAGGGGAAAGAAATGACAAGTTTTAAAAACACCTACTTGGTCATTATCGGCATTACTAAAAATAAATTCATACATAATGAAATTTATATAAAGCAAATTGGAAAGTTTGATCTGGGTTCTGGATAATCTTAAGCCCCGCGTAGATTCAGCACACGTCCCTAATAGCCAATCACTCCGATAGTAACTCTTCTTGTGTTTATACATCTATGTAAATCTCTCTGTGCTGGTGCCTCTCCTGATTCATTTATTTATTGATTTTAACAGTTTGCACAATGATGCCATGTAACACGCATGTCCAGTTCAATTGCCAATGCACATTATGCACTTTTGAAAGCCATTTTCCCTCACTTTTATGTGTTGAATGTCATGAAAATTTGCGGGTCTATGTGACATTTTAATGTACGCTAAATTGAAAGACAACATTGATTCTCCTGACAAATAACTTTAAATGGGGTTGTGCTTTTATTTTGTATTTTAATTTATGTAAATTACTGTGCAGATAATTTGTTTTTGTAATGGTAGAAAATAAAGATATTTCTTGTCTTAAAAACAGAATTGGATCAAAGGGAAGGACAAGAAAAGCATTTCTTTTCCCTTAAATTATCAGCCCCATATTTGCTAGGAGAATCCTATCATTCCACAGTATTAAATTAGTGTGTAAGGAGGGAATATGGCTCGACTGTGGAATCCGTGGAAAACATGCATGCTCAGCTGCCTGCCCCAGAGCTGCGGCTCAGCCAGCCTAACACAACGTGCGAGCGTCCACGGCTCCTCGCTAATCACTGGTGGATGGGATCCTGAACAGGGCTGAGGGTGGATGGGGATTGGGGAAAGCCCAGGGGAAGAGGGGGGTTTGATGTGATCAGTGAAGTTCTGTTTTGCTTGCTTGTGGGTGGAGGGACAGGTTCTGTTATGGTTTGCGGGTTTTGTTGGGTTTGCGCTGCCTATCTGTATGGCACGTTGTATATTTTGAATGCTGATAGTTCTAATTCTAAGGTTTTTAACCTTAATTCAGAGGTTTTGATTAAAACTGCCTGTGGTGCCATAGTTCTGTTTTCTCCAAAGACTAAATTAATGGAAACCCTTTCATGCATAAAGGTTTTTATTGCTTTAATTTGACTTTTTCTGAATAGAACTTGTGTTAAACAATAAATAGCAATGTTAATAATAAAAATAATAATAATAATAATAATAGTAAACATAATAAATGTTATTAAAAATTATAGTTCTGTGCAAATGTTTTAGGCAGGTGTGAAAAATGCTGTAAAATAAGAATGCTTTCAAAAATAGAAGTGTTTATATTTTTTTTATTTTATCAATTAACAAAATGGAAAGTATATGAACAGAAGCGTCATCCAATCAAATCAATATTTAGTGTAACCACCCTTTCCATGCAGAATAGCATCAGTTTCTCTAGGTACACTTGCACACAGTTTTTAAAGAAACTCCTAAAACCTGGCTTTAATTTTGGATACTGGTGAGTGCATACTGTAGCATCTGTAGCCAGGAAAGCTAAATTAACCAAGCTTTCTGGGTGGGATGGATGGCATTACACTCTCCCCTGTCAATCACAGCAGCATTAGGCAATCATAGGCATCTGTGAGCTCATGTATGAGGAAGAGTATTAAGTATACAAAAGTATACAAAAGCCCTGCCTTAAAACAACTACAGACATTATGCATGAAAGAGTTATAATGAATATGACCTTTTGCCTTTTGCTTTGATTAAACTCTAAATTTTATGATACGTGGAAAAGACTACATTAAGCCATACAAATATGATGCTGCATTATATATGTTTGTTCATAGCTGGTAGTTACTGTGTATGTATGTATACGTATGCACAATTTCTGGTTTCTCACGCAGCACTACATTGTCTGTTCCACTCTCGCTCTAGGTTGTAGTCAACGCCTTGGTGGGTGCCATCCCTTCCATTATGAATGTGTTGCTGGTTTGCCTCATCTTTTGGCTGATTTTCAGTATCATGGGTGTCAACCTGTTCGCGGGGAAGTATTACTACTGCTTCAACGAAACGTCTGAGGAATATTTTCAGCCCGACGTGGTGAACAACAAGACGCAATGCTACGAGCTCATCAACGCCAACGTCTCCGGGGTGCGCTGGAAAAACGTCAAGATCAATTTTGACAACGTAGGTGCCGGCTATCTGGCTCTGCTCCAAGTGGTAAGCTTCCTTGTTCCTGACACAATTAGTATCTCCAATATAATACTTTTTACATTTTTATGTTTGTTGTTACTGTATGTGACAGGGTTTGGTTGAAGATTGGACCATTACAATATATCTCTTTATCCATGCATAGCTTTTGTGTTGTTCAGTGTTCTACTGTATGTGGACATTCATTCACTGTACTGTATATAAGTGCTTTATCCTGGTCTGGGATTTAGAGGATATCTTGAGAACTTTGGACCAAGATGGGACATCCAAGCTGGGACACCAGTCCTTCTCAGGGAGGACTTGGGGACAATTTAGTACAGACAAGACACCTACTGGTCTGTTTTTGGGAAGTGGAAATGGAAAAGCCAGAGGAACCTGATTAATACAAAAGAAGAACATTAGAAACATTGACATGAGGCATTAAAATAAGTGGGAGATCAAACCAATGATCTTGTGAGGTGGCAATGCTAACACGTGTTTCATGGATTTGTATTTTCTTTTTTTATCCATAGGCTACTTTCAAAGGATGGATGGACATTATGTATGCAGCCGTTGATTCCCGAAGGGTATGAATAGAAATATCGTTACCTACTGTATTTTTGACAAGGCTTATAGAATTTAGCGCTAACTCTTTTATTTCTTGTGTACGATCTCAGGTGGAAGACCAGCCCTTGTATGAAGACAACATCTATATGTACCTTTACTTTGTCATCTTTATCATTTTCGGCTCGTTTTTCACCCTCAACCTGTTTATTGGTGTCATCATCGACAATTTCAACCAGCAAAAGAAAAAGATAAGGCTCCTCTCCGTCTTCATTTTGGAATAATTTGAGTGTTTGTTGTTTGTACAGCATCATTCTCTCAATCGTTATATTGGTTGTAACCAAAGATTGTCTCTTCCTATACTTTGGAGGTCAGGATATCTTCATGACAGAAGAACAGAAGAAATACTACAATGCAATGAAGAAACTTGGCTCAAAGAAACCACAAAAGCCCATACCTAGACCTCAGGTAGTATACACCCATACACAACCATGCATGCGTGGAACAGTGAAGGTAGGTCTTAGACCTAATCTTGACTCGAATATGGTTTAATATTTGCCCATTAGAACAAGATCCAAGGAATGGTGTTCGATTTTGTGACGCAGCAGGTCTTTGACATCTCTATCATGATCCTCATCTGTCTGAACATGGTGACCATGATGGTGGAAACAGATGATCAGTCACAGGAGACAGAAAATATACTGTACTGGGTGAACTTCATCTTTATTGTGGTCTTCACTTCTGAATTCGTGCTCAAGCTCTTCGCTCTGCGTCATTACTATTTCACCAATGGTTGGAATGTGTTTGATTGTGTTGTGGTCATTCTTTCTATAGTCGGTAAGTCCCTCTTGATTTTGTAAGGTATGTATATGATTGTGTAACCCTATTTCGCCTGCTAATTTTTATTTTTCCACTTTGTGTCTTAAAATAGGTATGTTCCTGGCTGACATGATTGAGAAGTACTTTGTGTCACCGACCCTGTTCAGGGTTATTCGTTTGGCGCGAATTGGTCGTATCCTGCGTCTGATCAAAGGCGCCAAAGGCATCCGGACATTGCTGTTTGCCTTGATGATGTCACTGCCAGCTCTCTTCAACATCGGCTTGCTGCTCTTCCTGGTCATGTTCATCTTCTCCATCTTTGGCATGTCTAACTTTGCCTACGTTAAGCGGGAATCTGGGATCGACGACATGTACAATTTTGAGACGTTTGGAAACAGCATGATCATTCTGTTTATGATCACCACCTCTGCAGGGTGGGATGGCCTATTGGCTCCTATCCTCAACTACCCACCAGACTGTGATCCTGACAAGGAGAACCCGGGTACCTCGGTAAAGGGCAACTGTGGCAATCCTTCCGTGGGCATTTTCTTCTTTGTCATGTACATCATTGTGTCTTTTCTGATCGTGGTAAATATGTACATTGCCATTATCCTGGAAAACTTTAGTGTGGCGACAGAAGAGAGTGCTGATCCGCTGTGTGAAGATGACTTTGAGTCCTTCTATGAGATCTGGGAGAAGTTCGATCCGACAGCTTCGCAGTTTATCACGTTCGCAAAGCTTGGTGACTTTGCTGACACTCTTGAACATCCCCTACGGGTTCCTAAGCCCAACACGATAGAACTCATTGCCATGGACTTGCCCATGGTGAGTGGAGACCGAATTCACTGCCTGGACATCCTGTTTGCCTTTACCAAGCGTGTTCTGGGTGACAGTGGTGACCTGGACATGATGCGGCAGCAGATGGAAGAGCGCTTCATTGCTGCCAATCCGTCCAAGATATCCTTCGAGCCCATCACCACTACGTTGCGGCGCAAGCAGGAGCACATGTCTGCTTCGGTCATCCAGCGCGCTTACCGGGCCCACCTTATACGTCGAGGCTTCATCTGCAAGCGGCTCCTAAGCAGCGGCAAGCTGGAGAACGGAGGGACCAACCAGGAGAAGAAGGAGGACACGCCCTCCACCGCCTCACTGCCCTCTTACGACAGCGTGACCAAACCCGAGAAAGAAAAGCTGGATGAAAGCGAAAGCAAAGGCAAGAACGGCAAAAACCAAAAAGACATCAAGGAATCAAAGTGTTAGAACTATGCCAGTGGTTATAGCCAAAACAAGACACAATTGTGATGAGACTCAAACTCACGACTCTAACAAATGTAAAGAAAAATCATTTTCAATGAAACCGAGAAAAGTGGGGGAAAAAAGTTGTTTACAGATATTACAGATGCGCCAGTGCAGAGAAAGCAGCTTGGTTTCTTACCACTTTGATTACGACCAAATCAAACCCTAATGAGCTTACTGTGTGGCCTCTGTACTCAGCGACCAAGATTTTACAGCTCTACAAAGCAACTAAAAAACACCCCTAAAAGGCCCAAGACAGATATCTATGTTAGGGACCACCACCTATAGAGTATACACCAATCTCTATGGAGTTAAGCATTCCTCTGCTACAGATTTGCCCCTTATAACCACTGCCGAAATCCAGCGGGAAAACTCCCCACTCGGTACAGGAAAATCTCTGGAACATTGACCAGATTGCGGTAGAGTGGACTGAAATGAGAGGGGAAGCTGAGGAACATGACAAACCAGAAAATTATGCAAGGGTTATGTGAGATGAATTATATGTGCATCTTATTTAAGAAACAAAAATGAAGGTAAAAAGAAATGTTTGGCCCATGTCGCTAGTCTTTTCATCATCTCTTTGTTATACTTACATTTAAAAAAAAAAAAAAAAAAAGGAAAAAAAAGAATGACATTTTATACATAGACTTCCACACTGCAAATTGGGTTGGGCTCATTAACCAGGGTTTTGACTTGGGCTGTAAGGGACGTCCTCAGATTGCGTTCCAGATAAATAAGTAACTAATTGTGCTCGTTCAGTGCATAGAAATGACTTGCATGGTGGCATGTTTTGATCAGAAATCATGCATGTATAATCATAGTCCACTTGACACTTCTACTCTGACCACAAACAGGGCTTGACCGTCCGTTCGAGGCTGTCCACTGGGAAATATATTTCAGTACTGGGAAGGAAAATTGGTAATACTCAAATTTTATTCATTATTCTCCTGGTTGTACCATTAACATCACTTTTTCACTAATTTACTAAACTTTCAGATCATGCAAAATCCTAGTGTCAGTGGATTATCAAAAAGCAGTTTTTTAAAGATTATTATTCTATATACATTGTGGCACACTTGAAGCATTTGTAGGTCAGCTTATAGACTTTCACGACCCCAGATTTTAGGGAGTTGTTTTGCTTAAATTTCTACTCAAATCAAAGTCTCGGGCAAATCAGCCTTGGTTTATTTTCATTTTCACACCAGCAGTATGATTTGGCCCTTAATTTCCAGTCATGTGACATGCAATCAAGGGTAGATGAAGGTTGCAGCAAGCCACCATGCCATCCGTAATCTCTTACTATACTTTGTCAGTTGGGACCAGACCTCTCTTAGGGGTGACCTATTTAAACATCGTTTTTAAATATATATATATTTTTAATGTTGTCTCAGTCTATTTGTTTGACAGGTAATGCATCATCGCGGTAACCATATCAGGGGATGTGTTTTGTTAGATATGCGTTTTGTCCTGGACACATTAAAGAGAGCAGTAGGGTAGTTATTATCAATGCATCTACCGGGTGGCTTTCTGACTGTTGAATAATAGAGTAAATATTGACAGTACAATTTGTGTGTTATGGGGCATATGTAATGGAGTGGATGTTATATGATGAAGCTCTGCTCTGAGAATGTTGTGGAAAAAAAAGGAATAATCCAGGTTATAGTGAAGGATGCTTGCGTC
Organism: Dolichallabes microphthalmus; assembly: GCA_026413445.1. Classification (NCBI taxonomy): domain Eukaryota; kingdom Metazoa; phylum Chordata; class Actinopteri; order Siluriformes; family Clariidae; genus Dolichallabes; species Dolichallabes microphthalmus. Next base: position 4,886,439 of record JAOTQY010000016.1, read on the forward strand.
GATGAATATTATGCAATTATGGAAAGTTCATCTGTTTTTTTTTGTTTGTTTTTTTTTTAAATACTGTTTGTCTATGTGAGAAAAATTGTCTATACAGCACCGGGAAAAAAATGACTTCTGCAACCTCGTGAGCAAACTGCCATCTGATTTTTGCTCTGAATGTGAAACGTTTTTAAAGCTTGGAAAAGAACAAAGTGTCATTCCTCCAAATGTCTTTTGTTTATTCTTTGTTTCTACTCATAATGCCATGGGCTCTCGAATGTCTTACTGTAATGATTACAGCGAACCAGACATGTTTTACAAACAGGAACAACCAAGAGCAGTCATCAGTCTTTTCTTACAAAGGAAAAGGTTTTTTTAACAACAACAAAAAAATTGTTCTTACTCGCTCTTACCTGCCAAGCTCTTTTCTGCCCTCATTACTGCCCCCCTCCCATACACATAGAAGGTGAAAGGTCATGATGACCCCGTGTCACAGCCGGCACTAGAATCCACACCATCACAGCCTGAGTGTGTGTGTATTTAGTGTTTACAGCCCAGCTCCCTCTCTCCCTGTCAGACCCGTCTGTTGGTCTGTCGACTGCCTGAGATCTCCCGAGTGGGAACTGTGGACTCCAATCCGAACCGGTGCCCAGTGAAAAGTATAGGCGACCATGCAGTTTCACCCCTTTTTTCTCATCGAATGCGATTGTATTGTAAAGATCACACCTGCACACGGTATGACGCGTTATGTACGGTTCAGTGGGAGCTCTGATGATATCCGTGGCACAATTGCTGAAGAGTAAAGACTACACTTAACACTTGAGAGAGAGAAAGACGACAAGTATTGTAATATATGCTTTTCTTTTAACTGGCATGCTTTGTTGTGGTTTTTGTAAATACAGAATTTTACAGATTAAATGACTACTATTAATCAGTTAATGAATTATAACAATAACAATAATACATGAATGGCTTCCAGCTAATGCCCTTGTCAAATTTGTTACCTTCTTTTCTTTATTTTTCTTTATTTCTTTCTTTCTTTCTTTCTTTCTTTTGGTTTTAATTGATCATTTTAAATTGTCGGGGGGAAAAACTGAATGATCTATTGTACCAAGGATACTATATTAGACAAACTATATAAATGTATATGAATATACGTAATATATGTATATGTATGAGAGCATATATAAAAGAGCACTGTCAGATTTTTGTTTATATATGCAACATGTCCAGTGGATGTCAATTTTTCTTTGTGTTCGGGGAACATGTTCACACACAGTTTTTATTGGAGCTGCTTGGAACTTAATACTGTATGACGATTACGATTACACTACCAGCACACCTTTGTGAAGCCCGAGTCCTGTCTAATGGCCACGCGGGGCGCGCTTCCCCCCCGTCCGCCCCTCGGCCCGCGTTCACCCACCGAGTCAGAAGAACTCGACAGTCACTGAGATGCCGATGTCCCCTTTTTTTCTTTCAGCGCCGCCACTCCCGGATCAGAACGCTGGCTGTAAAATCTTCCGAATCATTCTTCTTCGTTCTTCTTCGGTTCCTGTGATTTGTTTCTAGTGCTACACTCCACAAATTATGTGTGCCTTTTTCCATGTTTCTGCAATTTCCACGATACTTTTTTTTTTTTTTTTCCAAAGGATGGTGCCATACCAAACAACCTGATGGGAAGAGATGGGAAATGTAAATGGAGCACAATGCAAATCAGGGACTTTAGTGTGTACAAGGTGTCTGACATACTGCCAGAGAAGTACCTACACAAAACAAAGAGGAAAAAAAAAAAAGGGAAAAAAACCTAACCCACTAGATTTGATGTTACAATGATATTTATGTGCTTTGTGTATCATCCACTTGGCTTGTGAGAAAAAAAAAGCTTGCCTTGATTTTTATTTTATTTAATTTTTTTCTTTTCCCCTCATCTGAATTCACTTTTGTATCAGTATTCGGTTACTGGACAGTTTCATTTCGAGCATGATAAGAAATGCTTTTCCATTTTGCTGAAAAATAAGTGCTTTTCAATAACTGTTGTTATTGTTTGACACAGTGTTGTAGGAGGACATGTTATGGTGTGTGTGGCACAACCACTTGGACTCTTAGTACGAACATATAAAATTGTCTTCATTTGAGCACGAACCTTTTTATTAACAATAAAGCAGCCTTCCAGTTATAAAATGCGTCACCTGCTTTTATTGAGGAGTTAAAAGTATTAAAATAAATAAATAACAGGCTGTTGCCCGGCCCTTGTCTATCCATCAGCATCCATTTGCCTGCATGTTCTGGCTGATCATTTCTACAGAGTACTCTAATCTCCGGCCGCATTCTATCACCTCTCTAAGAGCTTAAAACCTTAAACCTCGGTCATAAATATTCTTAGGAACGACGGTTTTCGTACGAATCTGCCTGATTCCCCGATTACTGCAGAGCATTGACATTAGTGGCGGGAATCATAGTTTTCTACAACCTCTTAGGAAGTTGGTTCAGCTGCTGTTTAATTCTTAAGAACAAATTAAGGAATTCTTGAGAAAAAAGTTCCCTGTAGACTTCTTACATTAGCCTTAAGGTTGTCTTAGGACCTTCTAACAGCCTACATAGGCCGATCTTACGAAAATTTTTGTCTTAAGGTGGCACCCATACTGTATATGTGCAACTTATGGAACTCACAAGTAGTTGGTAGGAACATCCTGTAGTTGATAATTGGTATCAGCACATTTTGTCCTGGTACTGTATATAAAGTGGCGGGAACGACTTAATGTATTCTTGTGGCATACCTTCAGCCACCATAGGAATATGGTCTTCTGGAAACGTCTTCTGAATCTAGATGATTCGCGAATATCGGACGTTGTTGTTAGATTGTTTCGAAGGCACTCCTAAGGTGGCTCTAGGAAGAGTGGATTTCATGCTGGAAAAAATCTTGGACAACACCATCGTCCTGAACTTACGACCAGGCTACAAACACTCACTCAGGGTCGCGGGGGGCCTGGAGCCTATCCCCAGGAGGCTTAGGGCATGAGGCGGGGTACACCCTGGACAGGGTATGCGACAACACTGGATTCTTATGAAGAAGACAATAGGAAATGCTTAAAAAAAAAGTATTTTTTTGTGACTGCTGCTTTAAACATGCTATTGGTGCATGCCCAGCATATTGCCTTTGTTTTTGGGTAGTATGTATTATGAAAATGATATTATGTATTACGAGCCATCTTCTCATGAGCACGAGCGTCAGAAAGGATTTTGACCGTGTCATGAAAATCTACTGGGCTCTACACATCTCTCCACTAAGTCATGGTTTTGCAGTTGGATCGATGCGAAGCCATTAGCTGTGCAGTGAGGTATCCGCGTCCCCACCATAACTGCCTCACCTCAGAAACCCCACTGGGATTTGATCTAAGCTCCTCGCTCTTAGAGTGATTGATCCGCACTTCTTCTCCGGCGTAGCGTCAGGGAAACGTGTCACAGGAAGCTTATCTTGGGAAAGGAGGGAAATTGCATCTACTGTACAGTAAATGCATAGTACTACAGCGTTGAAGCTTCTCTCGGCCTCTCCCTCACCACATCCCTGTTGACCGGTCACATGCTTTGGCTCTTATGATTACTCTCTGGCGCTCTGCCTTTCCTTCTCGAAAAATCCTTCTCAGACATCATACTGCTGATTTATTAATTTTTTTTCCTGTTCTTTTTGTTTTCTAAAATCCACTCCAGCAAATTATGCTTTGGTGTAGATCTCCAAATGTCTATGTCCATCCCCCTATTCTGTGTGCTTGGTGTGTGCATGTGTGGTAAAAGCGAGAGAACGAAGGAAAAGGGAGTGGGAGGGAGGGAGAGAGGGAGGGAGGCAGGGTGCGGCGAAGCACTGCAGTGCAGATAAACGAATGCGCCATTAGTGGCTGAGTCAGCAGCCTACTCCCAGCTCGGCCCCCTGCCTGCACCAACCTGCGCCTCAACGCACTTTACACGCATGCATCACACATACACACACACACACACAAGCAATACGGTTCTGGCAGTAAAATAGAAAGGTGGGTGTGGGTCACAACACATGCTCTGCTATGAATTTTATCTGGTGCTAACATGGAACCTGATTTGAGAACACGTTTACACACGGCTAAATCTTGTAAAACATTCGAGCACAGTGTATCCTTGAGGTTTTACAATACCTCTTATGAAGAGCACTCAAATCTCTCACAGCGTCTTATCGATCGGTCACAGCGAGCACGTTTACAACACGCAGCCAGATTGGTAAATTATTTAGCCACTTGCGTTGCTGGGTGGTGTGTGGTGGAGGGGCATCGAAGCTCCATCCTAAGAAAGATGGAAATGAATCACTGCACTCTTTTACTTCACCTAGCATGCTTTTATAAGGCTTGTCTGACTCTGCTGTATAGGCTCCACCTAGTGTTTGTACAGGCTAGGTGTGCTTAGGATTATGGGTAATGGATGCACTACTGTACTCATCAGTCCAATTTATACGTATGTAAAGACTGATTGGGGTAGCTCAGTGGGTAAGGTGTTGGACTATGGATCAGAAATTCTCAGGTTCAAACCCCAGCACCATCAAGTTGGGCCCTTGAGCAAGACCCTTAAGCATAGATGCTCAGATGTAAAATGAGCTGATAAAGCTGATTGGTGTGTTAACGCTCTGGGTTACTGATTTGAAGGGTTGTCGGTTTGAGCCACAACTCCTCCAGGTTGACCCTGTTTGGCCCTCGAGCAACGCCCATAATCTGCCTGCTCCAGGTTGACCCTGTCATAACGGCTAACCTGGCGTTGTGCCTCCTGCCAACAAAAAGCTGGGATATGTGAAGAATAAAAGATTTCACTGTGCAGTAATGTATACAGTATGTAATGAATTAAGGCTGAACTTAGCATGAAGTGCCTTTGATTATAAAGTCTTAAAGTTGCACCTTCACCTCAGACTGTTATATTACTGACACTAAATATTGTATTATATACGACCAAACACTTTATTAGTATTATTAGTGTTCCCTTGAAATCCTGGTCAGGCTTGACTTGATTGCATCATGCAATTCATTCTCAATTGCACATCCCAATGGTGTTGAACTGGAATCAGCACATCCCAATGGTGTTCAACTGGAATCAGCACATCCCAATGGTGTTCAACCGGAATCAGCACATCCCAATGGTTTTCAACTGGAATCAGTACATCCCAATGGTGTTCAACTGGAATAGCACATCCCAATGGTTTTCAACTGGAATAGCACATCGCAATGGTGTTAACTGGAATCAGCACATCCCAATGGTGTTCAACTGGAATAGCACATCCCAATGGTGTTCAACTGGAATAGCACATCCCAATGGTGTTCAACTGGAATCAGCACA
>JAOTQY010000016.1:4914145-4925165 GCA_026413445.1 Dolichallabes microphthalmus
CATCTTCTATACCGCTTTATCCTGTGTTCAGGGTCGCGGGGGGCCTGGAGCCTATCCCAGGAGGCTTTCGATATATATATATATTTTTTTTTTATTCCATGGTCCATATTCATGTTACACCATTGGCCAGAGAAGAGTTTCCATTCCCTGTTCGAGCTTAAATAAGGTTGTGGTCCAACATAAATAAACACACAACAGCCCTCTGAGTCTCTGGTACTTATTGGGTGAGGAGAATTGGGGCAAACCGAGACATTCAAGGTGTACTGGAGATCAAGCAAGTGGGAAATAACCTGATATGAGAATAAAACTGTTCCTGTGGGATTTCTGTCATTTAATTTTGGAACAACTTAATTTCCTTTCTTACGTTTTTAGACATAAAGTCTCAGAGTTGTCCCCTTAGACGCTACAGCCCTAGGTCAATGGCTCAGTGACTACGACTATTAAAAAAAGTGAACAAAGTGAACACTGAACACACTGCCTTTTAAATGTATATATGGGTATTTGTTATAATAACTACCTCTATCCTGCTAGTATTAAGGTGCACATTTCCCTCTGTAAAGGGCCATTAAGCTATCAGGAACAATGCCTGTGCGAGGTGAAACACTGTCCAGAGCCGATGGATTCCTTGGAGCTGGGGGAGGCCTGAGGGAGGGCAGCGGGCTGGGCTGATGAGGGACAGACACGGGTGAAGCGTGCTATCAAAGTCAGAGGAATGCAGAAGCAGACAACAGCCGTGTGGAGCGCCGTCTGTCCTTCATACACTTAATTACAACCAGAAAAAACACACACACACACACACACACAGAGTGAACAGCCATTTGGATGGTTTGGACGTAGAAGATATTTGTATGCATTTAATAAACATAATATGAAATACATCTGGCTTTTTGCAATGGTTGAAAGAGGGGTTTTTTTTTGGCGCTAAAGATTGCAACCATTGTACCTGTGGTGAAAGCAGGAGATTGGTATTTATTTATTTATTTATTTTTCGTCAGGCCCATAGTTGAGATAAGTGTAGTCACTATAAGCATGAGGTTTACACTGATTGTCAGCAAGACGTTGCTGTAGTGCTGCGCTATTCAGGTTCAGCTGGCCTGCGAACATTATTTATTTGTTCTTCTTGGACAAAGCCATGCTCCACCACTTGATGTGAATTCATTCTCAGGGACGTGCACATAAAGGCACATGAACACACATAAAGACTACACAGAGGTCTGTACTTGTCCACTCTGATAACATTTCCATGAAATTTTACTTTCTCTACTGTTTCCTTGAATACTTGATGTGTATGTGTGTGTGTGTGTGTGTTGTCAAAATTGTCAGAGTTGATGTCTCAAGGACAAAGCATGAAACAACCAATCCCAGCATATAGAGTAGCTATTACATAAATGTTAATCTTCATTAAGTTCTCATTCACAACTCCATGCATTTTAAAAGGCCTTCAAAAAGCACAAAAAAATAAAAGTTAATTGGGACAGGACTCACGCTGCCCCCAGCTTTCTCTATGAGCAGTTTTACTGAGGGAGGAGCAGCGGACAGGATAAGTCGTGGTTTTGTCAAATTAGTCTAGTTTACTGTATAGTTTCAAATTACCGCAAATGCAATGCAGTGTGTCTCTGGGCCACAGAACCATTTCTATAATAAGATAGCATATATTGCAACGATTATGAGAGGGTATCTCAACTGTATGCTGAATGACAGTATGTTGTGGACTCATAGCCTCCAATTATGGGGTTATTCTTAAAATAGATAGTAGCTTAGAGCACAGGTCACACGGAATAGCCTCTCAACTATGTAAGTTTTTCATGTTGCCCTGCCCTAGCAAACATTATGGTCATGAAGCGCTGCTGAAAACAATGTAAAATGGGTCTTGAATTTCAGGTTTTGTTGTTTGACATCAGGCAATTTATTGGGTAATAATAGAGAGATTACTGTCAACAATTTATTTCTTTATTTTAATTCATACCCGTTTATGATTAATACAGTAACTCCAATAATACACTATATTTCTGCTTAGCTTTGCCCATACACCTAATAGCCTGCCAATGAACCTAGAATTTTTGGTCTTTCCTTCCTTCCTTCCTTCTTTTTTTTTTTTTTTTTTGTTACAAGGAGAAAAACATTCAATAGTTATTGATCAGTAGATGTCCAACTTTTTTACTACAGCCCCTATTTAATCACAAAAGCTGATTTATTGTTGCTTCTCCAACAATCCCATTAAATTGCTGTCTAGCTAATCAAGTCTATTCACTCTCCTGGAGGACTAATCTTTTACAAGGCTAGCAGAGCAAATCCCTGTGGTAACAGGATTGCCGGGGAGCCGGGAGGCCCGTTCTCTTGCCTCGGCCCATAAATGAGGACCCACGTTTACAAGAGTTTCTGATTCCGTGGCAAATCCACAAGGTGATTTGTCTTCATGACAAAACAACGGTCAGCGGGACTTTAGTGATTTCAGTAAACACCATTAATGGAAGGCATTCCATGTTTTTTTCCTCCTCTATACATGGGGTTCACAAGGACTCAAATTGTGATGGCTTAGGTGTGGCAAATTCACATCAACACCCTGAACATTCCTTAAGGAGGGTTTATCACTTATCTGAACTATTCAACTGGAGGTAAGGTTTGCAAAGTAACTTTAAGAGTCACACGTACATACTGTATGTGCCTGGCTTTCGGTTTATGTGCCTGTTTAAAATATGCAAGTGCAAGCACGTATGGTTGCATTTTCATAACAGGCGTCTGTTTGAGGGAAAATAAATTGATCCCAGTGCAGCCATGGAAAGCCTTAAACTCAGCCGTAATGAAATTGTACTATTAAAAGCCTTCAGTTTTTCCCCTCACTGGGCATATTTGTGGGGAAGGCCAGGTTTATGAGGTTTTCATAGCGTGTAGGGGCTCCATCCACTAAATGAAATGAGAAGCCTGATGAAAGTGTGGAGGTGCAGGGTGAGCTTTATGACTCAGTGTGACCGATTCTTGTTTTTTTTTGTGTGTTTTTTAAACACACAGGATTCTTGCGTTTCTTCATTGTGCTCTTAAAAGCGGGTCAGGATTGCACATGTGGAAGGTTTGCACATTAAATGTGCCTTCTTTGAAATAAAAATTCTGGCAACCTGATCAGAAAAATATGGAAGGGATCGAACAGGATAGAATGTTTGATTATGGAGGAATAATCAATGACAGAGTGTTATGATGGCACTATGTGATGTAAGTTCTTTATTCCTTTCAAACTACAGCAACTTCCCCATGATAACATTTTTACGTATTAATGAATGATGTTAATTTTTAACAGTTTATAATTATGGTCAACATTGTGGAACTTCCACAAAACTAGTTTTTATGTTGCTTAAGGTAAAACCAAGGGGAGTCCTCACTCACTCACTCACTTACTTACTTATTCATTCATTGCCTATAAAGCTTTATCCTGTCGCAGGGGACCTGGAACCTATCGCAGGAGACTTAGAGCAATCTGCCTGTCTGAACCACGGGAGGAAACCCACCAAGCATGGGGAGAACATGCAGTCTCCTTGAGGAGGCAGGAATCGAACCTGGCCAGGAATCGAACCCAGACCCTGGAGGTGCCACCATGCTGGCTGTGGGGTGTCCTGTTATAAGACCATCCAGGACCATCCTGTTACTGTTATCATCCAGAAATAAAATATTTCCTATTCCTGAAAGATGTCCTTCTTATTTCATAATACTTTGTCAATAATTACATTTTTAAAAATTTCAATAATAAAAACACTGCGGGTTGGCACCCTGTCCAGGGTGTACCCGCGTCATGCCCTAAGTGTCCTGGGATAGGCTCCCTACAGACCCATTGTCACTCTGTATACAGGGTAAAGCAGTATAGACAATGAGTGAGTAAATAATAAAACACCTTGTACTTCATATTAATTTATATCTATACTTAAGGTTCTGGAATGTACAAGAAACCATATCATATTATACATGTGTGTTCCAATCCAAATTGGGAATGTCCACCATACAAGTCCTACAGTATATAACCCATTATACAATAGCAACAATATAGTAACAATAATATATTAGTACAAGCACATTAATGTGCTTTAAATTAAAGTATTAAAGCTGCACACTTTCTGACCAATCAGAATCGAGCATTAAATACTGGTGTATTAATAAATGCTAGTGGAGTGTGGAGGCGGTGTTTAATACTGCATGTTTTGTTTTATACTGTATGAAGTACTCGCATGGTGTCCTTTATTTATCTCACTAGCCATCTAATTAAGCCCATGGAGCTAATATCAATTTTAAAGTAGAGCAGAGTTTGCGATCTGATTTGTTTAGTGCTTCCAGCAGTGCACACAGTATATCGGACTGTTATTAAATTGTGTATGGAGTCTCTTCCAGTCAGTCTGCGAATAGCAGGAGGCTATTGCACTCCTGCCTCATAATCAATGTTTCTTATAGGATGAGCTATTGATTTCCTGCTCATTGGCATCAGATACACAGGTGATAGTTCCTCTGGTCTGCGTTAGAGAGAAACATTGATACTCACCACTCGCATTGCAGTAGCATGCTGCAACACTGCTGTGAGCTGTGAAAAATGTATATCTACATTTTTTTTGCTTGTTAATATATATAATAATAATAATAATATATTATATCGTCTCTGCAAAATAAACTTGGTAACCTGATTCATGCAAACAAAAAAAGAAAATTTTAACATAAAAGACTAAAATATTTTTTTTTTATATAAGAGAGAATGATGGGAATCTCAGCACCTTCTCCAATAAAGTTCCTCAATTTGTTTAGTCAGAAACTTTCAATATTTTTAATAACAGTAGCGCTGACAGTAATACTGCCTAAGAGGAAAATTACAGGTTTATGTTACTGCACATGCTCTAAGTCATTGCTGTTTCTATAGGAACTGTTCATTTAAAAGGGATTTGTATGTTGGATGCTACAGTATGTTGAAGACCAGCATTAAAGATGTTCAAATAAAAGCTATTATTTAACATGGAGAAATGTACACTAGTTGATATGTTCACGCTTTATGCAAGGAGACATCGAATTACCTTTTATGTAAGGTGTGTTCAGTGTCAGTGGAGGTAAAGCTATAACTTTGAGCTTAATGATTAGAGCAAGGTCAGCATGATGAGCTTGTAGTTTTTTCAGTAACATGACTCTGGTCTCCATTGTCAGTGACTTATTACAGTAAGATTTTTAGCATAGGAGAGGTTCCAGGACAGTGGTGTCCAGGAACCTGGTGAGGTTTGTTTTTTTTCCTGCTGCTATAATGTATGTGATGAAAGAATGTAACATTTGAAATTTGTTGTATGAAAGAAATAAAGCACTTTGTTCTTGATTATTCTCCTATAGCACAGCTTGTTATATTTTAATAATTACTTAATAGTGCAAATTTTTTTATCTGTTGTTGAGATTTGGTTCTTCTTGCCTTAAATGTATGATGGCCAACTTATTTTCCATGCATGTTACACATTAGGTGCTAGTTACTAATAAGAAGGTAATCTAATCAAGTAAAATCAAGTGCATTGCTTATATATTGCCGCATAAATACCTTATACGTTATACATAATGTATTTATTTTGTCTTAATAGTCCTTTATCTCATAATTATTTTGTGATATATACTTAATAGTCCTCTACTATATATAGTAGTCCTTCAGAATAGTCTTAGATTTATTATTATTATTATTATTATTATTATTAAACTTTGTTTTTCTATCAACAGGTAAGTATACCATATGATAATAAAACAAAGTTGACATCATACTGTAATATTGAGTGTCCATTTTATAATGCTTTTAACTCATAATAAAAAAAATGTATATATTTTAATATAATAAAATAATAACTTTTTTTGTTGCATTTTAATAAAAAAAATGCTTATGAGACAAGCTTACAGACCACTCATTTACAACAACTCTGCTATTTTTCATCAATTTATCCATTTAAAAAATCGTTCCCTGGCAGAGACCATGTCTCTGATTAAGATGTCCTTAAAGGGTGGTAATGTAATTCATTAATGGCTGGTTTCAGTGAGACAGACTGACTGCCTAGACCTGGAGTGACATCATTTCCTGCAAAACAAAAGGCTTCTCCATTCTGTTAAAAGTGGGGAAAGATGTTTGTCATTACCCTTATTGAAAACTGTGCAGTCAATACTGTAATTTATGCGAGAGGGACAAGCGAAGCTTTAGTCACAAGTTTAAACGTGACTAAATCAATAGCATGCAACAAACACATGAAGTGAGAGCTGCAGAAGGAGCTTTCACTACCTCAAATCACTGGATTGGGGCTTGATCGTCTCAATTGCATGAATGTTCTGCTTTATAAAACATTAAAAGCTATAATAGATTTCACGGTCTGTAATAGCTGTTCAAATGCACAGTAGCTAGGTTGGGATGTTAATTTGTGTTAATACTAGACGTACAATGCTTCTATTGCTAATTCCTAGTATGTTAACACATTAAATTGTGTGAAACGATAAGAAGGTAAGGTGTGTAATATTAAGGTTAGTGCAGGAGTTGGAGCTTGGAGTAGCATTCCTATTAAAATCCCTGTTATATAAGCTAGCAATTTGTGCTATTGATCAGTTTTGTGGTTGTTAATGATTGTACATGTGGTTGTTTACATATTATACTATTATACCATTGTATATACAAAGTATATCAAGTGTAAATTATACCATGTTTTAAAATTTGTCAAATTCTGCTTAGTACATGCTTATCTCAACTGCGTGTGTTAGCATTAATAGTGTTAATATGTGTTCCTTAATTTGGCTGTAGATGTACAAAAATTAATGCTTTTACCTATTAAGAAATGCTAACAGTTTCCATAAAATCTCCTTAAAACAAAACAAGTCCTGAATTGTAATGAAAACATCTCCAAGACACACCGTAGCCCTTTAGAAAACACATGTTACACAACAGATGTATTACACAACTTGTGAAAGCAATAATTGCAGTGCTACCTCACATAGGTTCAATACCTGTCAGTGCTGCATGTTCCAGGATTGGAACCTCCAGGCACCTTGGTTTTTAGGTCATCGACAATGACTTCGGTATGTAATTGGCTCTAAGTGAACTCATTTTCTGGAAGTCCACTTTAAAAGAAAAAGACAGGAGCAGCCCTGATGGCAGAACTGAAACAACTGAGATGGGAAGATATTAACAGGACTGGGGAAATGGAACATGTTTTAAAGTTCAACAATTTCTTCATATCCTGTTTTGTACTTCCTGGATATTTTGTTATATCTACAGGATGTAACAGATTAGCGCCAATTCTATAGAAAGCGTAAACTCTTGTGTTGACAACAGACTGCCAGCATCGTGTATCCTTTGTGCAAATTTAATTATAGAGGTTTCACAATGTCATGGACAATAGGCAGGATTTAATAAGCTTTAATAAATCTTTTTAATAAGACTTAATGAGCAGATTTAATAACTGTGGCAGCACTTCAGACGTATTAGGATTAGAAACAGAAATCTGATTATTCTACGAGCCACTATACACGATATAAAAACATATACTGTAATTGCAAGTGGTGATCTGCAGGGTTCAAGCATTCTTTGCATATATTGCCGTCAGCAAATATACCTAGAACCATAAACCACCATGTATGAAAATACTTAGCAGGTTTTTTAATGACAGTTCAATGCTTGTTGTTTAAAATGCCTGGTGAAATCTGATTGGCTGAAAATAGTGATATGTTTTAAGACAATTCTAAATTCAATGTTTACTAAAAATACAGTTACAGAGAAAGATTGACACAGCACATCAAATTTAATCAATACTTTTGGCTCCTCTAAGACCTGGAAATAGCCACATGGGCCATAAAGCTAGTTCTAGTTAGCCATATGGCTAGTTCCAGTTAGTTATATAGCTTGTTCATGGGTGAGAAAAGAGTTAAATTTACACTTAAATTTTTTTCTAAAAAACATACCAACTAGATTGACAATTGCCCACTCTAAATGAGATTGCATCAGCTACTAGTAGGTCCTTCTCTTAAACACTGAAACTGTTTCAAGATGAAAACTTATTGGGAACCTTGTCAAATGCTTGCTAAATTCTGAATGGCAACCAGGTTTTTTTTCTTATTTTTGTTTTTTTTTGTAAAATCCAGCCTGATCACGTTTTTTGGACTTAAACTCTATGTGTAATCCACACCCCAACCTTTGCAGATGTATTCAGAAGCTTGTACTGAACATGCAGTTTCAATTTGGTTCAAATTCATACAGCCAATCATGAATTACGGAAATTTGTAGTAATTAAAAAAAAATGGTTTCAAATGTCATGCAAATTATTGTACATTTAAGTGAATTTGGTTAAACGGTCTAAAAGTCTATCCAAACTATGTGCTTGTTTTTATATGCAGAAATATACATAGCACCCCTAGTGGCAAATTTGAGAGAGACTTCATTAGTTATTAGTAGGTTTACCATTTTCTATACCGCATATCCTGTGTGGGAGGCCAAAATATACAGTACACTACAAACAATTTGGAAACACCACTCAGCCTAGAGTATGTCTTTGGGAGGAAATTGGAGCATCCAAAGAGTAACCCACCAAGAACAGAAAACCACCAATCCTGAATGTGCTATATAGGTGACAGTGCAAACACTTAGCCACTGCGCCACCTACCTGAACCCACCTTCTTGCTTTATGAAAATAGCTCACTGTTTCCACTGGCAAATAACTGCTGGATGCTGGCTGACTGATGGTGGCCATGGTTTGTAATTATCCTCATTCAAAATCCACTTCCGGCCCCTGAGTGGCACAGCGCCAAATTGATTGTCCTATCATTTGGAGATTGTGAGTTCGATTCTTTTACCATTTTTAAAACAAGACTAGAGTATATTGAAAAAATAGCTATCTACGTTTTCAGCATAAGGCATTATCACTATTAAATTCATTATGACATGGAAAAGAACTACTAATTCAAACTGATGGAAGGATGAAAGGACAGAGAATGAACTAATGTCACTGAGTTATAACATCAGCAGAAAAGAATGGGACTAGTTATCAGTACTACTAAATTATGAAAGGTTTACAAGTACATTTTTTTTTCTGCAGTGGTACTTCTAGGTTATGTTTAGGTTAAGCACAGTTATCACTGGAATCAAATAAGAATTTATTAGAAAGGGACTAAAAATCTGTTTGCAGAAAAATAATAAATCTAAAGCCAGATGGTGGGGCGGTCAATAAGGATTATGTGTTTGTTATAAATTATTTCACAAATTACTCTGTAATCATGTTTTGTAAGCTATCCTCTGAAATTATGATTTCAGTACGAAAAAGAAATGGGCATTGGAAATCACAGAACCTTTGAGAAAAAACATGTGCACTACCTGAATTTTAGTTTTGTTGTAAATTAAGAACTAATAAATGTATCGATCAAATTTGGACATTGGTAAGATACTATATAAAATTTAAAGTGTAATAATTGCAGTTTTTATGTTTGAAAGGTGTGTCTTTTAAAACTTGATTGATGTAAACTGCAGTTAAATGTCTGTTTAAGAGTTTGTCTGTGGTACATGTGCTCCAGGTGTGAGCAGCCACAAATTCCATAAAAAATCCATTACAAATAATCCAAGTATAAAGCATCTTGCCTAGCACACCAAATATTTTTGGTTGGATATTTACAGAGAATTGTCATGCTTAGAATCATTTATCTTATAAAACATTGAAATAAATTTCAGTTAAAAATTGTGATATTATAAAGCCTTATCATGCCCAGTGGTAGAACATATTGTGCTGTTTACCCTCACAATTTACTTTTATAAGACTGCAGTACGAGCCATTCTTTGCGAGTACAATAGAAGAAGTAAGTCAGGCAACAGTTTGAAATATCTGTAGTATAACAAGTGCTTGGATATACAGAACAACCCTTTGCAGCTGTATAGCAGTATGTGTATGTGAGGGTGTGTGTTTGTGTGTGTGTGTAATTGAAAATCATTCACACAGCTATACAGTTTAACCTTGAAACTGCAGCGCCTTTAAACTAATCGAAGACTTGACAATGGAAAATACAAGAGTATAGAGGTTGATGGATACAAAGGGAAAAGATATGTATGCACTATTCTTTTTTCCTGCTTGTTTTCTTATGGGGCCTTATTTTATTTATTTATTTATATACCTCTGCATAAAGGAATGTAATTCACAGAATGAAGCAATTTGAGCCAAGTTTTATATTAGAGCTAACAGGAGTAATAAAATATAAGTCCTGTAAGAAATAATGAACTGTATGTCCCGTAAGTGTGCTGCAATTATCGTAAGCCGGAATGTGTTTTATAAAAATTATAGTCCTTCCAGACTTTTATAATCAGACTAAAAAAAAATTTTTAAACCCACAAAATGGATCTAGCAGACCGCCGTGCTGTCACTGTAACTGTGGATCAGATTAATCACTGATGGATGACTTATTCCAAACTAAATTAAAGACAAATGATTGGGGAAGAAGGACACCGGGAAACTGAAAGGGTGATTGATTTGGTCAAAGGGGGGAAAATGCACTCCAGGATCAGCACACGGTTTGAAACACTACTGCTATGTAACATTGTTTTAAATAGAGGTTCAGCTTAGAAAATTCTGTCTTGCATACGAAAGGACCAAGCCATTTTGGGTATAAAATTAAAAGGAAAATAGAATATTTCATATAAGGAAACATGCCTATGGTCAAACAACCCTGTTTATCACAGTGCACTGGTTAGTATCCCTTAGCTTAGAGCATTTTGCCATTTTTAAAAAAAGAAATACATATACAGTAAATATTTAAAGAAACTCACAATACAATATAGAGTGACATATCCTTTTTTTTTTTTTGCTCAACCTAGGCAATATGATGAATGGTTTTTAAACAGTTTGAATTTTATTTCATTTGAACTAACAATACAAACATGACTGAGCAAAGAAAAAAATGTGTCACATGACCACATGTTTTTCTGGTTGTTTTCGGTTGTTTCTATGAACAACAGGTAATAATATTATACTCATTTTGAGAGTTCTACATTTCATTTCCTTATTTATTTATTTAC
>JAOTQY010000016.1:4961075-4973525 GCA_026413445.1 Dolichallabes microphthalmus
CACCCTGTCCAGGGTGTACCCTGCCTAGTGCCCGAAGTCTCCTGGGATAGGCTCCAGGTCCCCCGCGACCCTGAACAAAATAAAGCGGTACAGAAAATGAATGAATGAATAATTCTCTGCTACACTAATGTACTAATCCCAGCATTTCATGTGCTTGGATACACGCAAGGTGGAAAGGCCAGGACTTTAAATGTTATGGAGGATGTGGCAATAACTTCCAGCCGAGATTCCAGCCTGTAATGCCTGCAAGTGGTGTTGGTGATGGTGAATGATTGTGTGTACAGTTCGCACAGACAGATGTGTCTCTTCAGCAAATGTGGCGACAAGTTATCTGATTAAGCCTAACACTAGCCAAATGTTCAAAGCAACAATTGCAGTGGGCTACAACCTTCTTTAAAATATTTGCACCATTTAAATACTCATCACTGTATTGTGCTTTATGTCTTTTGTAAATGTAAATTGGGTTTATGGCTTCATTCAAGAGAAATTTCATCCTGGGTTGACTTGGGACTATTAATTTAGATCTGGAGGATAACATTATGAATAACATGTAGCGAGAAATATTTTCATGCATAAATAGGCTAATTGTGGTGAATTTCACTAAAATTGTTTGCATCTTTAATCTTTAATTTCATTTTCTTTAGTATTACGTAATGACAGTGTTTGTACATATAGATTCTCATTCAGATTTGCTGTTTGAAAATGTAATTTTCACCAAAGGCAATGATACGAAGACCAACCCTGCTGTTTTCCCACCAATAATAATAAAACACATAACTCTGTCAATATGTCTCCGTATTGCTGCTTTGTCTCCGGTTCTACATTGTCCTGTCTAGCCTTGATACTGACAAGGTTGACATCAGAGGAGAGCTCTGACACCGAGTGAGTTAGGGCTGCCAGCTGGGAGCAATCAAGTCTATTTTGAAGTCAGGGACATACGGACCCCCAGGGCCAAAGCTGTAACTAGCCTAACCTGTAGACCCTTCTCCCCCCAAAACCTCTAGTTACCCAGCCTATCGCTATTGATTCCAGATGTGCTAACTTCTCCGTAAAGCGACTTTACCTAAGAGGACCCTGGAATAATCACAGCTTCACAAGCGCTGATGAAGGGGCCAAAGAATGTAGCAGAGCCCACTTTAACATAAATAATCCAACTTCTGCCCACTTCATTAGTGTGGTAAAGGACCCCAAATGGTCAATTAACCCTACTGCATGGTTTATGGTTGACCAAAATAACTTTCCTCAAATTTCCCTGTGTGTGAAAGTCATTATTTATTTTAGTGATTATTTATTTATGTACATGCTTAAGGATTGAGATTTGTAATTTTTTAATGAGCTGCCCCATGATGTTGATTCAACATATCTACAAGTTGTAAAAACTAAAATTGTGTCCTTACTAAGGTATGTATTTACGCATCTTGATAAAATCTAATGTTTACCAACTGTGTAACCCGACGTGGGATCCTGTCACAGTTCATCAGTGAGAGATTGATCAGGTTAACCACTGGTTTTGTTTAAGTTTGTGTGGGACACGAAAAACAATCTCATGAAGCTTGCATTCGGTTCTGCTGACCTATCATAACATGCAGGCCAAAGTCATCACCATGCTATCAGGAAATGAGCAGTGATATGAGGAATGCCCTTAAATGAACCTCTTCAACCTTACACCCCCACCAAAGACACAATATACATATACACAACCCACACACTACAAATACTGGATAAATATATGTCTAAAATCAATGATGTATTGTACATTTTATAGTACACTGTTCAAGTCATGTTCATTTCTAGTTTGTTTCAATCAGTTTTAGGGGCTAATGAATTGATTTTCTTGGATTTTCCCACAGTTTTACAGATGACCTGGCTAAAAGCTCTGTGGACCAGATGTAGGTAGTGCATGATTGCATGATTCATCCAAATTTCTCATCATCCAATAAATTTATCCCCCACTTTAAAGACTTGGAGACTTGGTGAGTCAACACACCTTTTTAGGTTAACAATTCCCGTCAGGCTTTTATTTATTTATTTATTTATTTTATAAATGTCATTTCTGATCTTTTCACCTGCATTTCACCAAATCATTTACACTATGTAAAAACTTGGATTCGAAACAGTACCTTCCCCAGACAATTAAAATGAGTTATAAGCATGTCTAAATTGTGTATATATTTTATTAAGTCTTTAATTAGGGAATAACATTTCATAAAAGTATAGTAGCTGGCATTTTTTCAAGTTATTAGCCAAATAGTCTGTGGTGGGGTCCAAGTACTGCGCCCCCTCAATGGCTTGTCCTATCCATTAAGCACTCTAAATCTGGGAAATTAAATCCACTTGTAGTAATGGACCACATGACATAAATAGGCTGGAGCCAAATAAATAAATAAATAAATACTCCTAGATATACAGAGAGGTCCAAAAATTTGAAACTATGCTGACAATCTGCTTATTTAGATTTAGAGTAATGAAATATTAAAAAGAAAATAAGAAAATATCTATCTATCTATCTATCTTAAAGTGAACATAGTTATTCCATATATCTATTTAACCATAAAAACATGAAAAAAGTTTTTTTTCATCTATTCACCCCAAAGAAATTAAAGTATTAATGGACAACATCATGGCTCTGGGGTTATTCATTTTAGTCTTTGGCTTTAATTACAGTTTATATTATTAAATTTAAAACAAGGATATTTGTGGGTTGGAATATTGGACCAGTCACAAACAGTGGGCTGTATATTTTGTTGGTGTTGGTCTGTGGACCAGGAGGTCCCTGGTTCGAGTCCTGACGCTGCCCGGTCGCCACTGTTGACCCTTGAGCATGGTCCTCCACACCAAGTGCTCAGATATAATCAGGTGTCAAACTGGCAACCTGACCCTGTAAATAATTGTCACAGAAATGGTGGGCATATGCCCATTGCCCAATGTGCCAGGCAGCACGTAGACGGAACCATCCTACAGAATAATATTATGGGAGCAGCAGTGTGGTGCAGTAGACACCCTTAAAGCACCACATAGTACCAGGGTCCTAGTTTTGATCCTCATTTTGGTCTACTGTCTGTATGGAGTTTGTTTGTGCCTTCTGTGTTCATGAGGGTTTTCTGAAATTTCTCTGGTTTCTTCTCACCGTGTGTCATGAAAAAGGTTAGACTAAAATTTCCCCTAGGTGTGAATGGGTGTGTGGGTCCATAACAACCATGACAGATTAAAGTGGAAAGTCTCAGTCAAGATTTTAAGTCATCCAACTAAGGTTATCTGGGAGTTGAGTCATGTCAACTTGACTTATTTTTTGTTAGGTCGACATGTTTCACTACTTATCCAAGTTGCTTTTTCAGTCTGAGGGAAGTTGGTAGCTTTCCACATATTTATATCAAAGGACGAGTGAAAATGAATGAATAAGTACTATTAGGTATTATTAGATAATGTGGTACATTGATGGCTTAGTGGTAGTTTTCTCTCCTTCCATGCTGAAAGCACGGGTTTCAAACCTGCCCAAACCCGGTCCAAAGCCTGGACAAAAAAATGGGAGTCAGAAAGGGCATCTGGAGTAAACGGAAAAGCAAAAATAATAAAACCTGTACCAAGTTGTGTGTGGATCGGATGGTCTGCTGTGGTGATCCCTCACCGGGAGGAGCCGAAAGACTAACGACAACTTATTATTAGATAGGAGGTAGCGTAATTTGAAATAAAATGCATCACACAAGGAGGATGTCACTTTGACAACCATACAGCTACATGAACAGACTTGTGGTCCTCATGGTCGAGAGGAGATATGCATTGTAGGAACCTTGTATGAACACATGGTGAGCTGCTGCCCTCTTTCGGACGTGACAGGATGTTGCACCTGAATGGAACTAACCCCACCTTTTGAGTATTTAGGATGACAAAAGACTATTGAATCTTCACACACAAACACATATGCTTATGTCGAAAGTGAAATGTGATTCATGTGATTATGGTTGCTATAAACGATAAACGGATAAGGCTTAAAAAGACTCTTTTTTTTGTCATTTATGAACTTTTTTGGGTCTGGAGGATGGAAAAGAAGACAAAAAAAAACACGAACTAAGCTGTATGCATTATTTAAATGTTCTCACCTTGCGTCGGAAGTGGGCATTTCCGACAAAAAGAAAAAAACGAGAGTTGGGGGAAAAACCGGAAATGTTTCGAAACAAGCCTCTTACTGGAAATGGTTCAGTCGGCGAGCTGAAATGACGATTTCACGCTCCGCCCAGATTATGACGTCAGACCCCCCGCTGTACAGTACATAGCGTTCGCGTTCCACTTGAATTACGGTAGACATTACGGTAATTACACTGCAGCTCCTATAGTTAGTTTTTTCTGTCATCGCTCGCGCGCACGCACACACAGTTATTCTGTGGACGTGTTAGAAGAAACAAAATGATGATGTTAAACCACAACGTTTTATCCGTAATGCATAAATAAAACACTTTATTCGGTTACAATACTAAACCTATTCATTTTAATTGAAGTAATTACTGTTAATGTATGAGAATGAAATAAATACATGAATAAACGCTTTTAGTTTTGTCTACGCGTCTGTCCGTTTTTGTCCTCCGGGAGGCAGATGAGCTCTTTATGTGTAGGTGTGTGTGTGTCATTGACAGGAAAGTGAAAGTATAGCCTAGTTGGGAAGGGAAACAACAACATACTACTTACATTACATTACGCGCGCGCGCGCGCACACACACACACACAACACGCATACGCGGAAGCACGCACACACATTTCTTATTTCTCTTACATGCTTTAAAGAGCTGGAGACAACCCGAGGTAAGTTAAACAACAACAGTATTCGCGGTTATAGTTATCATTATTATGTGGCTTTTCTTTCTTTTTCCGGTGTAGACACTCGATAAGAAGGAAAAAAGGCTGTTGATTTAAAAAAAAAAAAAAACGGACTTCCCGACGCGCTTTGCTCGTATTAAAGGTCGAGTTTTTATTTTTTATTTTTTATAAAAGCGACCAAACCGAGCGCGGCTGATGTTACAGTGTGTGTGTGCGTGTGTGTGTGTGTGTGTGTGAACACATCGCGGTTATTTTAGCTCATATTGTTTCCATAAACGCGCATTTACACAGGACTGAGATGACGCTTTTTTTTAGAGAGTGAGAGAGAGAGTGAGAGAGAGAGGCCTTGAAGACCAGGCCCTGGTGGGAATGATATCTTTTGCTGAAGTTTTTTGGAAACATGTGGATGTTGACAAACATAAAAAAATAAAAAATAAGCAGCAAAAGTCACGAGTTACGTGTTTTCGGAGCGAGATGTAGACATTTATGATTTTTGAGTTTTAGAGAAGCTGACAGCCTGCTACTTTCTGTTCCTTTTCAGCTACATGTGCTGTAGAGTTTCTCTCTATTTTCTTTATGAGGCCCAACCTATTATTATTATTATTATTTTTAAATACAGGACCTGGTTTTTTTACCTGTTTTAATCCAGTTTAAATGGTTCTATTTAATGACAGTACGTTTGAACTCGAGCCTGAGAGTTTGATCTGACCTGACCTGACTTGACTTGAGGTTAGGTTGGCGGATAAATATTACAGTTTGTGGGTAAAGGAAAGCACCTTTAACACTAATGTCTGACCAAGAGTCCTCTAAAGGTCACAAAACTTAAGCGATGGGTTTGTATCAGAAACTGTACATTCCAGTATCACCATTCTGACTAACTTAGGTTTAAAGGGGTTAGGCGCTGGGTTAATTGGATTTCACCATGTTCCACTTCTTCTTCTAGCATAATTTAAAAACAGCTTGGCTTGTTAAGAACAAAATATTTTTTGTGACATCATCGTTATCTATATACAGTAGCGTTACATTACACATCACTTTATTTTCTGATGTCTTTTAATATACTGTCCTTTTACACCTTGTGTATGACACTTTAACACTAATGTCTGACCAAGAGTCTGATAAAAGTTACGAAACTTAAACAGTGTGTTTGTATCAGAAACGGTACATTCCAGTATCACTGTTTTGACTTACTTAAGCTCAAAATGTTGCACATCGGGAGCACAAAAAGCACATCGGGAGTTCAAGCCCCTGTTGACCCTATAATTACCATGGTCATCATCACCGACCCCACTAAATTGTCCTAGTACCTACCCAGATAAAGTTATGTGGTGCCTATCATGGTAATGTCTAAAGTACCATGGTAATACTATGGTATATAGTAAACTATAGTGCATGCCATAGTACGATTTCTTATAGGTTGACATATTTATAATCTGATTAACTTTTAAATATAGTTTTGAGTGTGATATAAGGGTTGTATGACATTACATACTGTAAGCATGTAATGCATATGGGCAGGGTTAGATCAGTAAGTAAGTTCTTTAGACTTCTGATTGGAGCGTCCCAGATTCTAACACAAAGCACCACCAAGTTGCCACTGTTGGGCCCTTGAGCAAGGTATTTATTAATTAAAACATTGAGCAAACTGGGCAGCGGTGGTTCGAAAGGTTTACACTCTAGTTTCAGCACATCGGTGGTTCGAGCCCCCTGTCGGACATTGAGTACAGTCCTTAACCATCTTTGATTCAGACACTGCCCTTACACCAGCTTCCGAACAGCAATTGCAATATATGAAGAAATAGATTTCACCATGTTGTAATTTAAACGTAACTTGACTTGGTTAAGGACAAATGATTTTATGTGACATCATAATTATCAATATAGCATCAGACTGACATACTTAAATATACTGCACTTTTGCACCTTGTGTATGGCCTAAAGATATATCATGCAGACATGTGGCTCAAGGTGTGAAAAGTACACTTTCTGTTTTCTTTGAGCTTTCACATTGTGGATTCCATGAAACTATTGAGTTTGTATATGGCACTTGTGTTAGGTATGAACCTTGGGATTTGCATCCATTGGTTATCATTTTTGCTTTTCCTCTGATATACTGTACACAGTACAGCAACATTATAATGTATCATGATGTCTGAAGACATTTCTGTGATAGAATATATACAGTATGTAGAATATATAAATCTTCACTATGTTCACATCAGACATCATACCACCATTGCCAGTCTTTGATTACAACTGATGACAAACCTAAGCTATAACTCTCGATTCATATAAACTCAGACTTCTCTCTAGGACTCCCCTTACATGGAGCATGTCTTGATGACTAATTTTCGACATGTTCATGTGTGTTTGGTGTTTATTATGTTGCTAGCATTACTGCCATGTCATAGAAATGATAGGAAGGAAAACAGTCACGTGATTCATGTTTGAAATTTGTTGCATTATAGATGAGTAGAATTTACCACTGATGCTTCCTGTGTGTTTACTACACACTGAAAAAGAAGGTGATTTGTGGGCATCTAATTTCTATAGAGTAGGGACGCGAATCACCAGTCACCACCCAAAATATTATCGATTAAATATATTACATTATATTAAATATAACGATTTTATAAATATACTGATTCAGTATTACATTTTCCCCAGATTTTGGTGCAATTTAAAACTTTAAAAAAATTGAATGATTATTATATGTAACCCATTACTTATAACATTAGTTTTCTCACTTAAAGGCTGAGCGCAACATTTAAACAATACAAAATAACTTCAAATACAAGAGTTTAACATTTAGCTTAAAATCAAATTAAGCAAAAAAGCTACATTTTTACTGAGCAGCACATATCTATGTTATGTCATCTGCCAAAATTATTATTTCGAAGTAAACTTGGCAAATATTTTACTCCTACCACACTTGATGAAAATATGTGAATAGTTTAGAGTGTAGTGAATTTTTACCTCCTCAAATTCCTCAAAACTCAACTCTGATTGGAGGCTTTTAACGCATTCATTTTTTTATATTGCATACAAAAATTTGAACCCATTTTGAAGAATGGGCCTATCTACTCTCTCAATCAGTATAAAGAGAGGGTACCCGCTCCAATCTTTCCACGGGTAAAAAAAATGAAACCAAGATAAATCATGTCATGACTAAAAAACTTTTTTAGTTTTTAACTTGTTGCATCTTGGTTTGACAGTTCGATTCAACGTTTCCTTGTAAAAATGTTTTATCAAATTGCAAGGGGGTCTCCTGTGCCCAGCCTTCCTAAAGTCATTCCACAGGGTCTCAACAGAATTTGAACTGGGCTTTTCCCCAAACATTAATCTTCTTCTGTAGACTTCACTTTTGTTAACTTGAATTTATTATCGTGCTGGTTGGTGAAATCTACGCTCTAACAGAGTCCTGCAGGCTGTGTATCAAAATAAATTGGTATCTATGTATCCGTCTATCTTGACTAGAGCCCCAGTACCAGCTGAAAAAAATCAAGTCCATAGGATATGGCTTCCATCATCCACAGCCCAGATAAAAAGTATGAATAACACATGTGAGCCTTGTCAGATATTCCTGAACATTTACTGTTGCTGATGATTCATCTTGTTTCATTCTTTACCGAACACACACAGCAAATTTAAAAGGACTGAGTAGACTTTTTATATTCATTGTACATGAGCTCAAATGCACTTGATTGGCTATTGAGCGCATTTACAGTAGTCATTTCAAATACATGATACATGCTAGTTTGTTATGAGCGTCATTACTTTTAAATTTCACTGGCATCAACAACAAAACCTGACTGACCTTATTTGAGGTTTGGATTTGATTTTTTATAATTTTTTTAACAGGCATGCCAGGATAATCCTTCTGAACAACACCAGTCTTTGGGCCATGCGTACCAGACACAACGTCTGCCTTAAATAATAAACACTTTGAGCTGGTATTACACAAAAATACTGCCAGATGGCATTTAACATTGAAAGGAGAAGCTTAAGAAAATGGTAACCTAATGCCAACATTCCTGCTTGTTTGTTGTTGTATATGACGTAATTGATGAATGTGCAATTATTTAAATGCAAAAGGATGCAGTTTATTACAGGTAATATATGCAGAGTTGGGAGGTTATATAGAGTTGGTCAATAATTTTAGTTTTTTTTTTTTTTTAATAATAATTTTGAGTTGATAAGTATTGGAAAACATTCTTTAATGAGATCATTTGTCTAGTTATTTGGTTTTAGCCTTGATAAATACATTTAATAGAAAAATGTTGATTTTAATAGTTAACAGTCGTAGTTTAAATAAAGGTGGCAGAATGTATCGAAACAAATCGCAGTGTAATTATTTTTATTTATTTACTTTATTAAATTTGACACAGGATATGATATGCTAGTTATTCATTAGCTTTTATTTCAGAAATAATTTTAAAGCTCTGAGTCTGGAATTTAAATTCCTCTATTTTTGTTTTTAAACAAAACAAAATGTCTAATGTCTAATCGAAGCTTAACGTTGGTTCATGTGTACCTAACGCCAGTCTGACTCACTCCTTACAGACGTGTGTCAGCTTTATAATCAATAAAATGAAAACTTACACACCTTTATTACATAAACTGTTGTCAGTAAAGACAGTAACTGCTTACACACAATAGCTGAATGTAATTTTGTAGTAAATGAGAGGAGCAATATATCTACAAGCTATACATTATTAAGTGTCAGAATCAACCCAACCTGCTGTGTAGTTAATGTTACTAAAAGTTAATGAGACTTATTATTTTTATCACCTATCACAACTGATAGCACCGACTGACGCTTTTTATTTGTTTACAGTACAGTCAGAGTTAATGTCTGGGAACATTCCAGAAATTAGCTTCTGTTTCCGTCACAAGCCCATATCTGGAGACGTAATGCTAGAGGTCCGGCCTCTGATTGTTACAAAGTGCTGATAGTGAAGACACCTTTCAATTCCAAGCAACTATATAAAGTTTGACCATTTAATCAGTAATCTGTATCTATACAAAAGAAAATAAAACGAGATTAGAGAATTCAAAGGTGTAACCGCATAGGTGAAATACAAGACCAAAAATGTCATCGCTAATCAGCTAGCTTACATACTTGTTAATTGTTTTGATGTATTCATCATTCGTAGTGACAGAAAACAATTAGTGGCAGTTTGATTTTGCCCTAACTTCCCCAGACATTCATGCTGGAGCACGCCGTGCCCCTTCTTTAGTCAGAGAAACTAGAAAGCTTGGGGTATAAATAAAACCGAACGCTCTATTAAAGCAGAAATGTGTATTCATCATTGGCACTTTCAAATTGTAGTGAAACGTCCCTTTTACTTGTGGGCTAGAAAACTGTAAGCTTCCTCAAAAACAAGCTAAAAAGACAAGCACATAAACCACTATTGTACTCTGACAGTAGAACATCTGGCTGTTAATAATGATTTTGTATTCCATTTTGTATTTGTATTTCATTATTAATGATTATGATCATGTAGGCTCTGAAATATATATCATTTACAATCCAGCATGATATTATACTAAATATAATAGATTTAGTATAATATCATAGTATAATATTTAGTACTAGATATTAGACTCACGGATAGCAATTGTTTTTAAAAGTCAGAACCGCTGTTATGGATTTTAGCTGGTTCCGAGTTTCTTTATCTGACAGCATACAGTACAAAAGCATTTTTGTAACTTTAATGCAACAAATCAATTTAAATAACTTTGTTATGTTATCTCCACAAGGTTACAGGACTTTCCCCAGGACTGGTCAAAGCTTTTTCTCTACAAATAAAATCTTAGTAAGACATGTGCGAGTGCACACCACCGCCCCCACCACCACCGCTCGGGCTCTCGTACATGATCGATCGGAAGAATACGCATATATTTACTTTACGTTATATTACCTTATTATCTAACCACTTGAAGATTAAATGAGCAGTAATGAGTATGTCATGCAGGAGAACTTTTAAAACCAAAGTAAATAGTCTGAATTATTGTAGTAAAATTTAAAGGGTTAGCACTGTGGCTTCGCCCCTCCATGGTTAAAGGTTAATTTCTTTACTCGGTTTCGAGGATTAAATTTTTTTATTTTTTTTTTAAAGCATAAAAATATAATTGCCTATTTAGTGAATCAGTGTTACTTCATGCCTTCATTCAGTTACATGGCAGGAGCCTTCTGTCCAAGTACAGCAGGCCTTCTGGGAAAGCCTCTGAGAAAGCTTTTAGTGTTCAGTACCCACATAGCAACAGCAGAGAAAAAAATCTAATTGGCAGATTTTTACATTTTTTTATTTGAATAATCTCTCCTGGGTCCTAAAGACCCAGATGCCTTGTCAAAAAAAGAGTTTGTAGGAGTAGGAAAGTTGGCAAATAACAAAGGACACTTCGTACATGGATTGTCTTTGAGAATCTGGCTACAGTGAATATTTCATGTCATATTATCTTTTTCCATTATGGAGTACAGAGTGATAAGTGATTTATTTCTTGCCAGGCATTTTGGCTTGTTGGGAAAATTTTTTAGGTTCAGGCTACATGTCCTTGAAACTACCCCTGGAATGAAAACTGAACCATCGACCCGTTATGCCATTTTCAAAATAACATCTTTACTCATTCAACAAACAAATGCATTTTTTAAAAAAAAATTTGGTTTTGGTTTTCCATTCCCTGTAACTTTTTTAATTCCTGTTTCTACGTCAGGCCTCGCAACTTGCTCTGTTACGTTTCTACAGGAGCTTTTGCGAAGGTTTTCAGAAGACAGAAGTGGTTTTCTTATGCTTGTTTTATTGTGACCGTCCCGGGACCAGGAGCCAAAAATAACGACTGAACACTGTGACAAAACCTGCATTAGTCATTAAAGTACTAACGCCAACCAGTTCAGTCACTTGCACACCCAGTTCAAGCTAAATGACATGAAAATATGAAAACTCAACTGTTAAACTGTTGAACTTTTTTTTTTTTTTATGTGTACGTGTCCTTATAGGCTGTTTCCCAAAACCATAACTGCTTCTAAACACAACCGAGACGAACCATCAATTGTATACGGTGTGGTCGTTCTCCTTGTGTTAACTTAAGATAAAGCTGACAGGATGCACTCCTTTTTCTGAGCGCGAATAAAAGTCAACGAGGGGTGAGCCGTGTTCCTGTTCGTAAAATACAAAATGCAGACCATGCACCGTTAACTAAGCCTGACACGCTGATCTTTTTTTATACCAGTGATTCAGAAAAGAACAGAAACTTCTTTGGTGTTATACTATCATTAAGCCATTTTTTTTACACTTCTTTTTTTTAAGTGCAGCCTTTGATTCATGTTCACGCCCATTCAGGAAAACATTTATCAAACACCTTTTAGCCTGCAGTGACAAGCTGGAGAATGGAAAAGCTATTGCTTAACAACCGTTCTTGGCACGTTGTTTAAAGTCAGTGGCATAAGAGAGCATGTTCCTGTACAATAGAGGATTACTTTTTTACACTAATACACTGCCGAAACTCATTTAGATTTATGGTGTATTTATATACTGTATATATAAATACACCATATACACACACAAGGTTCTTACACCTTTACCAACTTCAAATTCCAGCACTTTTCAAGCACTTTCAAGGTGCATTTTTATGCTTTTC
>JAOTQY010000016.1:5078029-5095118 GCA_026413445.1 Dolichallabes microphthalmus
TATTAATCTATATCGCTTCTCCTGAACAGGGTTGCTTATAGGAGGCTGTAACCTATCCCAGGACTCTGAGCACAAGGCGGGGTACACCCTGGACAAGGTGCCAATCCATCGACAGGACACGCACACAACTTAATCTGAATGACTGTAGGACTGGGAGAACGTGCAAACTAAACGTGATGTGAGGCAGGAATCGAGCTAGCGCTGCTCTCGAAAGTGCGAAGCCACAGCGCTATCCACTACGCCACCGTAAATGCAACTGAATATATATTGATAAATACCACACCTGCTCTTGGGTGATGGGTGTTTGTTTCTGATTGGAGAGTTCCATCAACGTACACACGTCCGTGCGCAGGTCCGTTTTGCAGCCAACAAGCATGATGCGCGTGTTGGGGCAGAAGTCCATGATCTCGGTCTTCCACTGCACAAATGCAGACAGAGACATGCAAGTTTGCTCAATTAGAAGTGGTCATAGAATAAAAAATATATACATTAACAGCAAAAGTCTTCCTCTGGTGTTTCCATTTCAGCTCAACTCCGAAAAAACATGCTTAACTTTCCCTGTGTGTGAGCGAGTGTGTGTGTGAGTCAGTGTAAGATGACCTATGTATGTCTACTTCCACCTGAAGATGAATGAATAAGCCTTAAGCCTTTGACAGTACTGAAGTCTTTCAAACAATCCACTTTGCATACTCAAAGATTTGTTCCATATTGTTCGAATTTCAAAAGATACCTTCTTGAGTCCGCTCTCGACGGTGTCTGGACGGCTGATGTCGAAGCACAGGAGCACGGCGTCGGAGTCGCTGTAACAAAGAGGCCTGACGTTGTCATAGTAAGGAGAACCTGAAACGAGACAAGAACGAGAAGACGTGAAACCCATCGAACCAAATATCATGACCAGCTTGATTCATGGAGCCAAGAATGAAGGCCTGGTTCTCACAGCTAGGCCACAAGTAAATAGCTTAGTTCTTCTTTCTAAACCACAATCTACTGCCATTTTGAAGGACATGACAATGCCAAATAAGGCCAAATAAATTATCGATCCTTGGTTTTATGGATTACGCAACGGGTACATCGAGTTTGGGGCCAGGCCGGCGCTCCCACTCTTTCTCCCGATCCTTAAGTAAGCCACCCACCACTGCTTGTGTGTGTGTATGCGCGTGTCCCACACACGCAATACCTCTGCTCCCCCTGTTTCCACAGCAACCGCCTCGGAATCTACCATCTGCAGAACGTCTTCCACCCACTCCTCCATAAAGGCTTCCCTCATCTGCCAATCATTAGACACAGAGCCGTACCCACCCACCAGCTAGTGCTGGATAAAATGCCTGGGTCGAACCACGTTCTTGTCCCTCACTGCACACAAACCTGATGTCCATTGTCCTATTCAAACCAGGTATAACATAAAGTCCTCTAGGAATTCCTTTGCCTTTGGTAAAATGACGACACACAGCGAGGTATGATCTTTGGGTACGCTCATCCACCAGCATACAGTATTTGATTAGACAGGCTTTGCTAAGACGTGGTCCAAATAAGTCTTTATGGATTTCACAAAATCAACACATCTTTTCATGATCTGATCGTGCAGGCATCTTTGCTTTGTCTTGCGATGCAGAGAAACATCTGTTGCCTCTATGACTAGAAGAACAGAACACGTTGTTTTTTCAATATGTATGCACTGGGGCTCACTGATGGGACAAAAAAAAAAAACAACAACAAAAAAAACCATCAATACTGTGATGCATCGTTTTACAATATGCCTTTTATCCTCAGGGATGTTTTTCTAATACGACTCAAACGCAACTGATGTAATGTTTTTAGTTCACCTACTGTATAATGTTAATTTTTATGCTTTTTAAATTACATTTTATATTATAAATAGGGTTTTAAATATATTTACTTTATGTTTTTTTTATATAATACTTTCATCTAATCGACATCTAATAAAGTACCATTAAACGTTTTAAAAATGTCAACACTTATATGCTGGCACTTTTCACACAAACCATTAAGGAACATAAACAGTACAGATGTTTCTTCATATTACATTTAATTAAATGATTTAGATTAAATTAAAGAAATGGAAATAAAGGTTTTACTGCGACAGGCTGCAAAGTGCCTATAGACAATTTATTTTACTACATTTCTTTTATAATGTAATAACCGAAGCAGCAACCTCATTTCCCCTCTCGTCTGTTCCAACCACTCAGCATTTTGCATCCCTAGTATACTAATCAGCAGCCGGATCATCTGTCTGCATCTGTTTCTCACTGGTTCTGGTCTTAAGTTACATTTTTTTGAATGCTTGAATGAATAATTGGTCACTTTGTGGCTTAAAAAAAAGAAGAAAAAAAAAAACTCCTCAGCTACAGGAATTGGACTGAAAAATGAGAGCCAGAGAAAGTCCTTCAGGAAGCCTGGAGAACTATTCCTCAAGACTACATTAAAAATACAAGAGTCTGGCTCTTTGGAAGCAAAACGTGATAAAATGAGGGGGTGGATCAAAACTTTTGCAGAGTGTGTATATAGTATATATATATTTAATTGCACATTCATAAGGACATTAAAAAAATTTATTAATAAATGTGTAAATTGTGGAAATGTTTTTAGAATCAAATATTGATCTTTATGCTAAAACACTCGACTAAAACAGTTCTTTGTTGCAAAGTCTGTCTCGATCATATCTTTGCGAGTGCAAAAGGTTGGATGCTGGTAGTATATTGCGGTAGCCATTTTGCAAATCAATAAGAATCAGCTGAAAAACCACTCAGAAACAGCTGGCGTTTCAGGTTAGACAGTCCGTAGAGATGACGCATCTTTGCAAACCGTGCCACTGACCGTCTCTCCTCTTCTTGATCTCTGATAAGTCACGGATGTTCATGATCTGAGCGTGAGCAAGCATTCAATTACCTCTGCTCTTAATGCAGCGGTCGATAGACAAGCACACCGGGGATGCGGAGAAGCCGTTTTTCAATTAAAGTTGACAAATTACACATTCAAGATGAGAACCCGGCTGACCCCGAGCACAGAGTGAATAATTATACAAACCCTCCAAAGTCGACCATAATGCAGTATAGACGTTGAACTGGTACGGAAATATGTCAAACGGACAGGACAGAAGGGGGTTACACTTGTATGAGGCAGGGAGATCTTTCCTCGTATTAAATTGCCTGCAGTTTGGGGATGACTACGTGGTGCTAACCAACACCCATAAGCAATGCAACATGGTGGGCAATGACAACGCCACTGCCAACCTGCTGCTGATGTGTTCCTCAGCTAAATGAGACGGGACTTTTATTACATAAAAAACAGGTAACAACTTTAGAGCCAATAGTACAGTATGGCAGCAGAGACCTAGAGATTTCTCGAAGGGTAGGATTACTTATATGGAGGATCTGTGTATGAGATCAAAGGAAGAATCTTGTGAGGAACAGATGGAGATAGAGAGGCCTGTTCTTCGCTTTTGCACGGTGCATAGAGAAATGCCAAGACTTATCACAGCGCACCCCATCTGCTCAACCTTTTCATTCAACGCTGCCATTCTTTAAGGTAATGAGGTCAGATTTGGTGAAATCTCTAGAACCAAGTTCCATAAATTACTGAAGGTTCGTTTTGTACATCACGATTCCATCCATCCAAGAACCTGTGCAATCCAACAAGAGACAATGGAGGCCAGTGGTGACCATTCTTTATATCCACATTTTTACAACCATCCCAATTTGGGATCACCAATTACCCTAATCTGCATGTCTTTGGACTGTGGGAGGGAACCAGAGTACATGGAGGAAACCCCATGCAAACAGACCCCGAGGCCGGATCCTGCAGGTGCAAGGCGACGATACTAACCAATAAGCCACGGCCTACATCAAGACTATGTTAGAGTTTCCCTCACCTCTTTCATGGTCTGTTTCATTCCACGTTTTCTGGGTCTGGTTTCAGTTTGTATCATGGTTCAGCTTGAAAAACTGCTTCCAGCCATCAGTTGTAATTGGACAAATTTTTCCATTACCCACGATACATCTGCGCTAAAATGTGGTCTGCTTAGATGGCACAATTAATCCGTCAGATTCTGATCAGGAACACTATCTAATGCCAAGTATTGACCTGTTGCCTTTGTTATTGCCTAATTACGTTTCAGGGCTAGGGGGGAGTTTGGCACTGCTGGAGGTGAGATGATGGCTGTTACCATCAGTGTTAAAATTGTGTTTAGCTCCCAGAACAGCGTGATCACTGTGGTGCCTTCAAAGATATCCTGCCACATTCGGTGCATTTCCTGTTGTGTGACTCTTTCAACAAACTGTAGTTTTTCTTGTTGTTGTTTTTTTTTAATCAATGACAATTTCCATCTTCACATCCAACATAAAATATGAAAATCTGCTACACTTAAAACAACATTTAGCTCTGTGATTGAACAAATATCAGTATGAACATTTTAAAAATTGAAAGTATTGTGAGAAATTATAGGCTACCATATTTCGGTTCTGCTTGCATCTCCACTCAATCACTGGCCAATGGTGCACTTATCTGAAACCCAAGTCTCCTGGGATAGGCTTCAGACCCCCTGCATACAGAATAGAGCGATACAGATGATGAGTGAGTATGTGAGATCATGTAAGCAAGGGACGACTCGGATGTGATCTAAAACAAGCAGAGATGAATTGTGGAAGGGTAAGGGTTTTGGTAAATGTGGATCTGTGGTGGATCTCTGGCAATCCTAGGGTTTAAACTCCAAATGTTCGGATTATTATTCCAAAACCTGTGAAATACCACTGTTCCAAATAAAACAAGTAAAAAAATTGTCTGTGTCAATATAAGAAAAACTGAATTAATCAGCTCTCAGGATCTCGAAGCAAGGATGGCCAGGCTGAGAGAGGTCAGTGATTACAAAGGAGCTTGGTACAAGGGTGAAAAGAACAAAATGGTAAGTGTATCCCACCCCACCCCTCCACATTCCCATTAAAGATAGATGGGAACGAGTCCTGACGCATTCCTCCACGAAACTTCCCCACCCCCGTCCCCCAAACTACACTCCCGGTCCTCACCGAGAAACAGCGTGGCCATGATTCAATCGAGGTCCCCACTGGGGATTTCACAAAAGAATGGTCCCTCTTGCAGAGAAGCAGCTATCCATGACCTTTTGAGCCTTCCTCATTCACAGGGGTCATCTGGGAGCTGCTGTGAGTTTCCACCTCTCATCCCGTCCATACTTCCATTAGAAAAGCACTCATCAATCTACTTGCCACTCTAATGCACTAATAGTCCGCTATACCTCAGCTGCCAGGTCATCGTACACAATCGCCTGCTGCAACTGCCAAGCTTGGATTCACGGCAATGTGTTTCACTTAACATATTAAGAGGCTGTCCGTTGCCAAAACCTTGTAGCAAGTGATGTACAGCAGACTTCACTTTTCTGGGACATCTTCCTCTAGTGGGCTCCGAGTTGGCCACCATGATTGCGGAAATTGATTTTTGCTTGTAAATCCGAGCAAAGCACCCGAGAGAGTTGTTTGGAAGCGCAATGATGAGGTCAGTCCAATCAACGTGAAGAAGCTTAATAAAAAAATATATTTTAAAAAACGCTGCTCTTAAATTCCCAGCAGACACAAGAGAGCGGAGCTCCTGGGTGGATAGAATTAGTGTGCTGGGGAAACTCCAGCAGATACATAACACGATCACAGCCGTGTCATGGTGGCGAAGACCATATACTTCTTACATTTGTCTTTTATTTGTCAGACCTTGAATCCAGCTCTACTAGGCAGGACACATTGCGAGCTGGCAAGTTACATTTGAGGGTTAAATTTGAGGGTTCTGTAAAACTATAGTTTTTTAAACCATGGTTTATGCCATCACATGACCATCAGAAGAGAGCAATATATTTGTGAGGCATAAAAATATATACATGTACTGTATGCAATCTTTGGGGCCCTCTGTACACATTAGATTCATAGAGCTTCTGACATTATACCTACATTAGGACGTTTTTCATACTCTCACCATTAGACTCAATAGACCGGATGGATAGATTTATAATCATAATAACATAAATACATCCCTTTTTTCTAACACTTGTCCTGTGTATGGGCGTGGAGGGGAGAGCGTAGAGCTTATACCTTAGGGGTGGGGATGGGCACTTCAACATGCCCATTCAAAACCTTGTATTATTATTATGTTAATGATAATGAAAAAATAACTTTTAATACTTCTCTATTGTGCGCGTTCATGTAATTTCCCATTTTTAAAAAATACTACTGCGAATATGGTCACATGACTCTGCTCACTCCAGGTTGCAGACCTGAAAGAGAACTCTTTCATTATTAAAAAAAAAAATCCAGCTTAAACCATTGAGTATATCTTCTGTACAAAGTTGGTTAGCTAGGAGGACAAAGAAAATATATGGTTTGTTAATCATAATCAAGTTAAAATATTCCATTAACTGTGATATTCAATAGTGGCACAAGGCTGAGGACACCCTGGATAGGGTGCGAACACATCACAGGGCAAAATCCCACATACTCACACACCAAGTCAAAGACTTAATGCATTTGGAAACACCAATCAGCCTACAGTGCTACAGATTCAAAACCCCAACCCTGGAGACACAATATAACTTTAACACTATAAGGGTTACACATATGCTAAAAATCATGGATGTTTCAAGTGTCCAATCTTGGAGAGCCATTGTTCTAGAGTCATGTATTGACCAAAAACCAAACAACAACTCCCCAGCCAGGAGCACCAGGTCAGCCAAACCCTAGCGGTGCGGTTCACATCTTTTCCGCAGACAGAATGAACAGAAGATGAATAGAACATTTAACTGTATCCTAAAGAGCAATCTGCACTGAGCTGATATGATTGTCTCTCAGGACAGGAGTTATAAAATATTTGGACGACTAGCAAAATGGCAGCGAGAGACCCTGGTGTAATTCTGTCCCAACAAAACAGATGAATGGCTGGAAGCTTTCTGAATCCCTCCTGCGTCCCCTCAACCTCACATGCATTCCTTAAAGCACACTCTGTCCCTCCGCTGGCTTGCAACCAAAAAGATCAAAGAGTGTCTGCCAATATAAAATAGAGGATCATCCCTGCGGGCTGAGTTTCATTCAGCCTTTCCAATATTGGCAGATGAACACCAAATTAGTGAGAGAAAAATGCTCACACACAGGCATAAACATCAAATCGTTTTTTTTTTTCACACTGTGCAGGCAGCCAGACACCACTCAGCGCTAAGGGTATGGTTTCACACAGTGTCCAGATAGATCACATGTTAAAACCACAACACGGTCAGTTGTGTGTAAATCAGGTCAATGGGCTACAACATTCGAACCGACTCGACAGCCAGGTGATCTTTCTTCATGACTTCACAGCATCAAAGCATGTATTCCCATGGGTTCGGGTCTATTAGAGTTTGATAAACTATTAGTAACAAGGTAGTATTTTAATTGTGCGCCTACAAAATAATTGTTTAAACATTATACATAATACAAAAAGCTCCCATTTTCCTCTGAGCATCTACTACTGTAGGAGTATAGCTGAACCTCGCCAGCAGCCATGGGCTAGGATTAGCGTAGATAACAGCGGTAAAGTTGATGTGCCATGAACCAGTTTGTTTAGCTGAAGTCACTGGCTGTTGCACAGAATCCAGGGAAGAAAATTAAAATTTGTAATTAGAAAGGCAAAGCATGTCTGAGCCAATGTCTACATTATGTAAAACGTGTTAGCAGTTAGGTGAGTCGTATTCAGACTCTGAGCATGACCTGAGGCTAATTAATGCATCACGTGACCTTCATCTTAATAGAAGTATATCGTGATCAGGGTGGCTGGTGTGACATAATAACCATATGGTGGTATTGTAAGACATTTCTACAACAAATAATGATGACAAAGTGCCCGCATAATAATGTTGTGTTTAAAAAAATTTACCTTTGAAAATTGGTGTACGTGCATTTTTATTTTAATGCCTACTAAACAAGTTAAGATATAAAATGAAACATAATCAAGATGCATAATTTATTACCGAATTGATATTACCCTGTAGGGGCGGGAATCACCAGTCACCTCCGGACACGATATTATCACAATACCACAATGCTGATTTGAGTATCACAAGTATCACGATTTTATAAATATCTCGATTCGATATTATATTTTACCTTTTCATAATTAATTATATGTAGCTCATTCCTTATAGCATTCGTTTTCTCACTTAAAAACCAAGTGCAGCATTTAAACGATACAACTTTAAATACAAGAGTTTAACACTGAACTTTGAATTCAATTCAACAAAATAAAAGCTAAATTTTTAATGAATAAAACATATTTCTTATCCGCCATAATTATTATTTCTAAACAAACTTAGCAAATAGATCACTCCTACTACAGGGGATGAAAAAGTGCAAATAGTTCAAAGTGCGCCTCCTGTAGGATTATGAAGAAACAGCAACATTTTATCGCCTCAAATATTGCTCAAAGTCTTGAAATTTAACTTGACTGTAAGCATGCAGGTTGAGTGGCATGTGTACAAATTTCGACTGGTGAGTGGGATCAAGACTAATTCGCTCCTAGAATTTGGGAATTTAACATGCACGATTTTTGATAGTGTAACACCATAAAAATGCATTTCTATTGCGCCACTCGAAAATTCTGGTCAATGGGATTGACTGGTTCATCTGTATTATAAATGTAAAAGCAGTTTTTGGAGTCAGTGTGGCGATAAAGAATCGCGATTCATAACTGAATCGATTTTCCACCATCTCCCATCCCCAACAGTGTTAGATAAATATTTAGTTATGCTTATTTATTAATAAATAAATACTTATCTTGCTTAAATACATCACAGCGCATCAGAATTTCATGTAGATGATCTAATATTTATCAAGCACGATACTGATGCTGATATTTGATGCACTGCATCCCCCACTATGCATGTGCTGTGACCGGATACCACTGAGTTAATGATCAGCTACAGCATGCAAGACAATTGTGCAGCTTCTTTGCCATGCATAATCAGCTGACAAAGCGATAACAGAGCATAGTAGATTCTCCAAAAAGAAAAAAAGAAAAAAAAACCCAGGCTGCGGATGAGCTCATACCTGATGTGTCCCACAAACTCAATTCTACACGCTGTTCCTCCAGCTCCAGGCATGCTGTGTAGTTCTCAAACACAGTGGGCACATACGTCTGTGGACACACACCACACAACCCTGTGTATTAGTATCTCAGCTGGTTGTACAACAATACAAAAAAAATCTGGATGCAGGAATGCAAACTAGACATTATATCTATGCATAACCATTTGTTAATTATGTGTTAGTTATGTAAATGCTATAACTTATTGAAGAACAGAATCACAAGGAAGAACACTTGCTGTGCTGAGGAATGACCAGAGCATGCATGTGCATCCATGTGCATGTGCAATATATTACTCTCTACGAAAGGAGCAAAAATAAGTACACCCTGCCTATTCTTTGTGATGTTAGGCACACTCATTCTAGAAATTATGAATTAGGTATGAATGAGAATGTGCGTCACAACTGCAGGACATGCTTAAAAGAATTAAAATAACACACACAGAGACAGACACACACACAAAAAAGACAAACCTCTGGATAGCAATCCTTTGCAAGAACCTGCAGCATTGCTGTTTTCCCGCATTGCACGTCACCAACCAGGACCAGTTTACATCTAATTACCAGTGGCTGTGTGTTTCTTCTTTCCTTCATTGTTGTTGTTTTTTTAAGAGTAGTAAAGAGAGCAAGAAAGCAGAGCGTAAATGCCTGCAGACAGACTCGGATCCAAACTGCGCAGCTGCGCGACTCGGACCTGCTCGACAGATTGATGCGACTGATCCGACTGACTGCGGAGGTTTTATATAGCGCCGCGGCAGCCAATCAGCACGCAGCACTGGCCCCGCCAGCCAATAAGATCACGCCATTCTTTGCTCGTGCCTTTGCTCCACTGCCCCAAAATCTGTGAAGAGGCGACTTCCCCCGACTGTGTAGCAGTGCTGAAAAGGGTCCCATAACTATTGAAATATGACTCTTTATCAAGTACCAGCATATTATTTCTTAATCTTAGCAACTACTTGTTACCTTTCTCTACTTTAAAAAAAAAAAAAAAAAAACTGTTGTTTGACAAATACTCACCTGACGCCACAGTAACAGTGAAACCACGTATCAAACCGCAGAAACTGTTTGTCAAGATAGCACGAGGGGTGTTCAAGTCAAACCGGGACCTTTGATTGCGCAGAATAGCACAACACAGTTATGAGAGTGAAAAGTTATTTCTCTATATAGAAATAGAAAGATTTCCTTCAGGATCACTAAAGTATCGATCTACAGTACATATCTTCATGTCTATCTAGTTAGCTAGCTATTTATCTTGCTAGCTATAATCCATGCTTCACTGATGCACTTATCCCAGTGTTTCACTAATGCTTGGATTGCTTCACGTACAAAACACTGTCCTCCCAGGATCAGGTTTGGAGCGAGGTCTGGACTGTATGGAGAAATGGCAATAACTGTGGCTGAATTCCTGTAACGTGCAAGCGGTGCGTCCCCCAGCATTATTTTTGCACAAATGAAAAAAGAATTTCATGCAAAGTGGAGTGAGGTTCCAGCTTTTGCTGAAAAGAATCATCAGTGTTGAAATGAGTGCCACATCTTATGAATGATAACATGGTGTCTTCATTAAGGACAATTGTTCAGCGCAGAAAGAAAATCGAAATCTCTCTGGATAGATTTTTTGTGAACACGGCTGCCAAGTACAAACCAGAGGCCAAGAAACAAAAAAGAAGAAGGAGAATTACCCAATGTTATTATGAAAGGGGACTCTCCTTTCAAACACTAACCAGCCATCTTCCTCTCCTCCATTCCTTCATGACAGCGAGTCTCCCTAAGAAAGTTATGCTGTATGTAATTTTTGCATAATTAAGGGTTTTTCATACCTTGTGTTATATTTTGTGATATAAACAAAATAAATCAAAAGTTAAATATTGCTCATAGTCATTGTAATTGCATCTGTAATCATAATTAACTTTTGTAAGTCGTGCTGGATAAGAGCGTCTGCCAAATGCCTAAATGTTAAATGTTTGTGAATGATAGTGTGTACAGTTCCCACAGACAGATATATCTCTTTGACAAGTTGGCAACAAGTTATCCATTCATTTTCAAGGATTAAACGTTCCACTCGCTGAATGTTCACAACATCATCATTTATAAATGTACAGTTTTCTTTAGACCATTTGCACCATTCACATGTTTTACTGCGACTAAGAGTCTCATCACCGTACTGTGGTTTTACCTTCATTTCATCACAAGTCCAAGTTTGAGCACCTCTGCATTGTAGTTAACATTGTAGGTTTTCAATATGAAAAATATATGCACAAAGAAATCACAGACATACGACAGCATCAACTATGGTGCAACTACTGACGTCTTGTACTGACTAGTATTTTTAAGTCCCTCTGTATTATGTACACTACTTTGACATGTAGTAAGGTGGAATAGTTCCCTCTTAAATTATTGGAGCCATTCATGATTTTATCTTTTGAACACCATTTCCAACAACTTTATCTACACAATGAGTTTCAGAATTCTGATTATTATGACTCCTAAAATTAAATCTCTCTCTCTCTCTCTCACTCTCTCTCTCTCTCTCTCTCTCTCTCTCTCGCTCTCTCTCTCTCTCTCTGTATTTTCAGAAGCACATGTACAGAGAGATGTTGATCTACTCCATGCGGAACATTAAGTACAATTATACATTTGTGCGTATGGACAATCATTTGTTTCTTGTTTCGTTATTGATTCACTCAAATTCACTAACTGCTTTATCCTGGTCCTGGTTGCAGAAACCTGAGAATGATGTCAGGATACGCCCTAATTGGGACACAAGCCAGGTCAATGCATCTTGAGACACACATTTGCACACTTGTTCACACCTAGGGGCAATTTTGCATCACCAATCTTCCTATTAGCATGTTTTGGGGAGTTGGGAGGAAACTGAAGAATCCAGAAGAAACCCACAAAGGTATGGAGGCAAAATATGAAACTCCACATAGACAGCAAGAGTCTGATATGCTATAAAACAGCATTATGCCTTTGGTTCTTTAGAAATTTCTGTCTTTATTTGGAAGTACTGTATGTCTGTCTCATCATCTTGTTGAAAGTGCTACATTTTATTCATGTCTGTACCCTTTGGCAAAGGTAGATAGGATCTGGGCTGAAATATCATTGTACTTAGGAGAATTCATGATGCCATCTATCTTCACAATGGCTCCTAAATCCCCAGCTACAAAACAGGCCCGCTGCAAAGCATCACTGATCCTGCACCATATTTAAAGAAGCTTTTTTTCTTATACGCAGACATTTTCCACTCATTATCACCAACATGCAGATTTGAAGATTTCCTTTTGCTTTTTTATGGGATTCTCTCAGGAAAGGCTCCTTTCCTGTATACAGCTTGTTATTTTAGTGGTATTTAATAGCTGAGACTGAAACCTAACAATGGAGTAAATTGTGAAACTCTAAACCTGTGATCATGAACTATTTCCCCCTTAATCACCATTGTCCTAAGTGTGGGGGGACAGAGTACTCATGGTTCCAATTCCTTGCAAATTGCCAATTATTTTACACATTTGAAGGTTTTTTTTAATTTATGAACAATGCATAAATTTTGCTCAATTGAAGTTGCCACCACTTGTGTATTTTATATCTTTTATAAGATTTGACAAAAAAAATTATATTCTGTTGAAAGTGCTTTGGTTTTTCACATGGTAATAGATGAAAAAGAGATTTTACAAGTGTGCAACCTCATATTCATACTCAAAAAAAAAGAGAACAAAAAAATATATGTTTTTCAAGTATAACAATTTTAGCATTCCTTATGGTTGTCAATACATTTTGGCATATTATTTAAAAAAAAGAAAAAAAGGGACGACTAATGTTATTTGATGTTAGAACAAATTACATGTTTTTTCTTATTGTTTGAACAAAAATTAAAATTATATTGTCTCATTTTAATTTTATACAATCATTTCTGCTCATTATGTCATAAGTTCTTGAGTGTACGACGTGAGTTTTGTGACTGTTCAAATCCAATAACAAAAATATGTCTTTCTCTTTTCCTGTAACAACAATAATTTTCCATTAATCTATGAGCTGATAAAATGCAGACTACAGATTTGGCCAAGTAAACATTAGTTAATAATAAAACTGGAAATATTTAGCACTGTACATCAAGATATATACTTTTTCACATTGTTAGTTTGTATGAGAAATGTCAAATTAAACGTGGACAAGTTCATTTCTTCATACTGATCAAAAAGTGAATGTTCAAAAATGGCCTAAAATTACATAAGACACATATAATTATAATTATTATTATTGTTATAATGGTTAAATACTGTAGTTTTTCACTACTTTCCAGCACCATAATATTATGTGCATTTGTTAGTTAAGTTTGTTAGTTAAACTCACTTTTCCTAAACTGAAATGGTGCATTCTTAAGAAATAAAGATTTCCTTAAGGGCTCATTCTGGGTTCATTGGGTAAAGAAGCTTGAAACACTCAGGAAAACACTCTGCTGTAAGGTTCTACTGCTTTAAGGTTGTGAGGCACAACAGAAAAACCATTAAGTGTTTGTTTTTTATCTCTAAGAATGTACTTTATTTCTCATAAAAATTACAGCACATTGAACTTGTTTCTTTGCATATTCCAGGAAGCTGGTGTCAGAGTGTAGGGTCAGCCAAAATACAATGCCCCATGGAGCAGGTAAGGTTAAGGGCCTTGTTCAAGGGCCCATAAGTGGCAGCTAGGCAAAGCTGGGACTTGAACCACCAACCTTTTGATCAGTAACTTAGAGGCTTAACAGTGGTTTTTGTAATTTATTAAATACCATCACATCTTCATTAACCAGCTGTTGTGTTCGTCACATGATACACTATGTTAAAAAATAGTCATCTTGTTTTCATCTGACTGGACTATTTGACAAATTGCACCTTGCATGTCTGTGTCTTAGCCGGAAACATTACACAGCAGTCTAGTGATGTGTGTGAGGTGATTAGTGCAGGCAGATCCCATAGTGCTGTCTAGACAACGCTGCCTGTAAAATTCCCCACCTTTCATCAAGATGGCTCAAGAAAACTAATAAATCAGATTAGTTAAAGCTAATGTTTATTGCAGCCTAATTAACCCGATTAAAACCAATTAAAGTTGGCCGTGTAAATATT
Source organism: Dolichallabes microphthalmus (assembly GCA_026413445.1). Lineage (NCBI taxonomy): Eukaryota > Metazoa > Chordata > Actinopteri > Siluriformes > Clariidae > Dolichallabes > Dolichallabes microphthalmus. Next base: position 5,092,251 of record JAOTQY010000016.1, read on the forward strand.
AAAGACCCCCTACTGTGGATATTAAATATCACAATGTTTATCTAACCAGTTTGGTAGCTGTGTATGTAGTTAGGAAGGAAAAGTGGCCCGGCGGATAAGGAAGACATACTCTCAGATACTTTCAAGGTTATCTCTGTATGCCTAAACACTCCAGAGAGACTCTGTGGAGAATTAAAGAGCTCCCTCCAGAGCCATTCACTTATTCAATTACTCTCTTAACTGCCATTAGTAGGCTATGTCTGTAAACATTACGGGGTATAGAAGTCTATACCCTGCTGTGCTCTTGACAAAAGACAATGCAGGGGAAGATAGGAAACAAATAAAAAATTTTTATTGTTACACTGAATACACACCATGGTACTCTTGGAGTAACATTTTAGTAGTGAGGGAGTTGGTTGGTAGTATACAGTAGTACATGTCTCTAAGTAAAATTAGTCCATCCATCCAATCATTGTCAGCTACTTTTCCAAAGGCAGGTCATGCGGTTAACAGTTCTGGCATCGATCCTTAAACTTCCCTTTCCCCAGCCACCTTAACAAACTCTGAATGGGGCAATTAAATTAGTGCCCTTCTGAAATATATCTCAGCTCCATGAATAAACGTGAAGTGTGTCCTGCTTGTCTTTGGTAAAGAGCTCATAAAAGGGCACAGTGAGGTGAGAATTCCCCTCTCAGCACCGCATCACACACAGACCAGGTGGAGCTGAATAATCAACAGCTTCAAGTGTCACATACAATCTGGCACAATAAACGGTGAGGGGGGAGATGGCATCCACGGGTGTGGTTTCCACCTCAACATTTTAAAACAAAAACAGTGAACGATCACTTTGACTGCAAAAGTACGTTTTCTTTTATCATGACAATGCGGTGTGAATACACCATCACGCCCAACATGGAAAAAGTTCTAACTGTGTTTGTAGGTCTGATTGGTGATATGGTTATAGTGTCTGAGGAGAACTCAAGAAAATGCTTCTATTTTTAAACAAGAATAAATGAGCACTCTGCCTTTCTCAGTTTTTTTATTGGTGTTACACACTGCCGGAGTTTCTCTACCAAATCAGAAACAAGCAGTACTGGTTGCATTGTCCTTGGGTAGGTAATAAAATTACTGGTTGGTAATGGAATGGTGGCAGATTCTCAAAAAATATATCCTAGTCAAACTTTCCAGATCCAGTGTATTCTCGCTGACTGTTTAGATACTAATGCAAAAAACAAAACAAACAAACAACAAAAAAAACCAACAGAATATATTAAAAAAGAACGACTGAAGAATTATTATTAGTATTTTTTTATTAAAAATAGACATAAACTTGTTGTTAGTCTTTTGGCTGGTCCCATCGAGGGGTCACCATGGCGGATCACCCACAGTTTAGCATCAGGCTCTTCCTGACATAACCCTCCAATTATTTCCGGGTTTGGGACCAGCACTGCATCCAGTGCTTGGGGTTTGGGCACTGGGTGGGAATCGAATCAAAAGACATGAACTAATATAGTTAAGATATGCCTGTGAATGAGTACATCTATTTACATATCCATAATAGACCAAAATATAACCCCCATGTGAAATGAATAACTTTAATAAGGCCTGTGAAGACCAAAGACTAGAGCATTTACTCCAGTAACACAGAAATGCTAATGTAGCACAGATTGATGACAAACGTTAATGTTGGTTATGATCGAAAAGTATCAGAACACCCAGTGCATCACAGCTTCCTTTGTATGGGTCTCAGCAGGCAAAGAGTTTAAGGTTGTTGATCCTGTCTCTAAATTCCTCAGATCTCAATCCAATTAAGGATCCATATGATGTTCTGGACAAACAAGTCTGATCCATGGAGACCACTTAAGGAATCTGGGGCCAAACACCTGGTGCAACAGCACACCTTCAGAGGTCTTGTGGATATGTGTCTTGAGATGAAAGAACTGTTTTGGTGGCACAACATAGGTTGTTTTTAATGTTAATGGTTTATAATATTATGTCTGATCAGTGTATAATAAAACCAAACAGAAGCCCAACATGGTTCAAAATTTACTGATGGACCTTATAACCTAAAGGCAATTTCCAGTTTCTTATGGAAAACCTAAAAATGGAGAGTAAACCCATTAACAATAGAACCTAGCTGAGATGCAAATGTACCATTTTGTCAATTGGACATTTTAACAAAATCCACCTAAAAACATGGCATTTCTTAAGTTATAAGAAAAAAATGAGCACAAGAGCACAAGCTTTATTATATCTGAGCTGTTACGATATTCATCTTCTTTTTCCATTTCTTCAGTGGATGAATTTCACTAGCGAGTTCTGCCCTCGGCCTGGCTCAGTAGTTAGTGATGGTGAGGAGTGCCAGTGTGTAATAGGAAATTAGACTCTGCTGTACTGGGAAAATGAGAGAAAGAGAAAGTGAGAGAGAGAGAGAGAGAGAGAGAGAGAGAGAGAGAGAGAGATATCCCAGCAGTACCCCCTGACCTGGCTTCAACTTCTCGCTTGCTCCAGCTGGGTCGCAGTAGGCAGTTAATTAGCATTCGCTAATAAGATACTGTGCCAGGGTGACACTATATGCACTAAAAAAAAGGATTCAAGCTACAATCCCCCTGCCTCTCTCGTGTCAACAGAACAACAAACAATGCAAGCAACATGAGCTTGATACAACAAGCAGAAATCCGAATGCACACAGTCACACGACTCCCTAACAGTGTGTACGATGTAATGCTTAAAGGAATACAGTAACTGTCTTTAACTAAATGTTTGTGATTTAATTAAATATTCTGGTGCCATTTTTTAATTAGTCAGTCATTCATCTTCTATACCGCTTTATCCTGTGTTCAGGGTCGCGGGGAGCCTGGAGCCTATCCCAGGAGGCTTAGGGCACAA
>JAOTQY010000016.1:5099980-5111500 GCA_026413445.1 Dolichallabes microphthalmus
ACACAGAGACGGGAATCGAGCCTGGCCAGGAATCGAACCCGGACCCTGGAGGTGCAAGGCGACAGTGCTAACCACTAAACCACCGTGCCGCCTCATTTTTTAATTAGTCCATCTATTATACATTTTTTTTCACAGGGTCACAGGGGCATTGTTAGTGCGGTTACAATGACTTTTATCAGAATTACGAATAAAGGAATAATGGTAAGATCTTAAAAAAACAAAGCAGCAGCTTCTGTGCTCAGCATTAAATTAAATATTAATGAGAACTCTGCAACAGAAGTTCAGCTATAGGACATAGTTGCACTGCACAATGGCGGTGACACTGGTAGTATCATGAACGTTGGGGCTTTGGAACCTCATCTGTTTGAGCAGATGTGGAGGTAAGAGAGCTGGACGGACTGATGGACTGAAGTTCTGCTGCACCGCTGTCTTCTGGGAGAGATAAAGTGAGCGATAAATCTTACTTGCAACAAACTCCCAAAAGAATTTTATTACTAAATAAATTTTGAATGTCACTGATGATCACACATTAAGTAGAAATATTGGGAAGAGGGTTCAGGATGGAGCTTTCTTTCATCATAAACATGCAGTGATAAACTGGGCAAACACTGACCCCTAGTGGATGGGTGAATAGAAAGTGATTCATTTCTCAACAGCTTCCTGTAATAATAGTAATAATCATAATAATAAAAATAAAAATAATAATAAAAGAGAAAGTCCAATGCATTGTACTTCATCTTTATTTTCTTTAGCTTTCAGAGCAGAGAATCCATACAGTGCAGGGTCTAGGGTAAATATCTTTTAATCTGAATTTGTGTTCAAGTGGTTATTAATGGATGCCTTTTCTGTCATACACTCTATAAATCTGAATAAGATATACACATAGATATACATAGTGCATTTCTTGCATTGTAAAGCAGAATAAAAAAAAAAGAAAAGAAAACAGTGCAATTGTATAGATTTCCATCTTGGTTCTATACAGTATTCTAGTAGTCTAAATAGTCATCTATCTCTGCTTGTCGTTGTATTGCATACAGAATTTATCATTGTGGGAAAAAAAAGAAAAGAAAAGCATAGATAAATCAAAACCAAAACCGAAAATTCCGAATGCATTTTGAGTCACAATAGACATCACTTTGTGGTATTTTAGTATTTAGACGCCATCTAGTAGGAAGAACAGATTTTGCTGTGCTTGAAGTGTCACTTGCATGTTGTTTTTCTAAAACTCATACATCATTTCATAAGAAGAACTAGCAATACATTTGCATGGTCCCAAACAACTTTAGTGCCAGAGATAAATAATGATATAATACACTTGTAGGAAGAAGTTTAGAATTATTCGTGAATTTGGATGAGCCTATATGCATAAATACGTGTGCAAAAAAATTGTTAAAGGAATATTTTTGCTCATAAATGCTAAAAAAGTAATCATTTAACATGATGTACACTGCTGTGCAAAAGTCTTGACGGAGCAATCATTTCTTCATATTTTGCTCCCAAAGAGCCAGACTCTCTTGTATTTTTAATGTAGCCTTGAGGAATAGGTCTCCAGGGTGGCTGAAGGACTTTAGGCTCTCATTTTCAGTCCAATCGCTGTACCTGACCAATTTTTTTTTTAATCATTTAAGCATTTAAAAACCATCTACCATGAGGCATGAACCAGTGAGAAACAGGTGCAGATGATGACAGATGATCAGGCCGGTGATTAGGTACTGGTGATGCTGGATGCTGCTGAGAGGTTGGAACAGACAAGAGGGGAAATAAGGTTGCTGCTGTCATTGTATCTTTAGGCACTTTGCAGCCTGTCACAGTAAAACATTTGTTCTCTCTCTCTCTTTTTTTTTAATTGAATCTGATTTAATATGAAGAAACGATGGGTGGCTCAAGACCTTTTGAACAGCACTGCTCATGACGGGACATGCATTAAAAGCTAATGGCATGAACGATTAAAAGAAAGGTGAAATCTTGAGCAATATATTTTAAGCAACGTAGCATGTCTGGGTGTAATATTCCTTTAACATTAACATTGTTGTATATACATGAGCAGTTTGTACTGAGTCATCTTTGATGATGCTGGCAGACTTGTTCTGTACATATGGAGAGTGAGGCAAACCTGCAAAACCCCTGGAGTAAGTGAAGTATGAAGTAAGAGTGAATGCATGCTCTTAATGAAGTATAATATACATTAGTGGTAGATTAGCTGAAAGATTGTCTTGCAAGTAATATATTTATCCTGTAAATTTTAAGATACATTCCGCTGATGTGTGTTTACTTTGTTCAAAAACAGCAGGCAAGAATGAACTAACAGAACGAAGCAGGCAAGAATAAACGAACTAGAGCTTCAGAATATTTTCCCTCAGTTTTAAAGACTTATAGTATACATATTCGAAAAGATCGCCACATTGCTGATCTTAAGTGAAAGAAAGACTGGAGATCAGCATGTGCAGGTATGAGCGGAAAATCTGGGCACCGATGTTTAAATGAAGAATTATACACTGCCAGTCATAAGTGACACGCCCCCCGCCCCCCTCTATTTTACCATGAATATTTTAAAGTCTCTGAAAAGTCCGTCTGAAAATACAAACCAAGAAATGCATTTAAGAATCAAAATGTTTGGGGAATTAAGAAATACATATACAAAATAGCTTGATCCAGTTGACGCAATCTAGATTTACTCAAATTTGTAGAAATCCAAAATCTATCACTCATATCATGGCGCATACCTGTATATGTATTACAGATAATGCAAACACTGTCTATGAGTTTTTGTCTATAGCTTTAGTAGACTCATTCAGTGTCACTTTTGGGTCCGACGAGACATTTCCAAAAAGATAGAGCTTTATTTATTCAATCGCTATTTGTATTTCTTAATTTAGTTTTTTTTGTCTGAGAATACATTCCAAGTGTGCAGAAAAAATTTGACTAGCAGTGTTTTTAAACACATGACAGGTCAAGACAGGTCAAGCTCCACCGCAACCCTGACCAGGATAAAGCACTTACTGAGGATGAATGATTATGATATTTATAAGCAGTGGCAGTGAAAAAAACGGTTTAGTGAAAAATCTCATTAAAAGAACTTTTACACTAGTTCTACGAAGGTTGTACCGAAAGTAATGCAAAAGTGGCCATAACATTTTATTCATTGACATACTGTAGGCGGTTCAAATTGCACATGTTGGAGGAGTAACTCTTCCTTTATACAAATGTTCTACTCAACATAGTCTCCATCACAAGTGATGCATTTGCACCAGGCTTGAACCCAATTCGTAGTTAGAATCCTCTTGGAAGCTCCCTTTTGTTGCAGTTGATCGCATCATTACAGAATGATACCATTGACAAGAGCAACGTGCACAAATTGATGAAGATGGTTAAAATTGTTTAAAGAAATCAGTCTTGCAATGGAAGACCATCAACTGTGACAAAGGGGTTCAAGAGTTGATGTCATGGCGCAAATGCAACGCTTGTCATGGAGACTATGTTGAGTGGTACCTTTTTTATAGAGGAAGAGGTACTGCGCCAATTAGTGCAATTTGAATGACCTATGTCATTACATCATTACATTACATCAAAACATCACTATTTTGCATTACTTTTGGTACAGCCCCAGTAAACGTTGTCCATTATAACCTCAAATACAGTACTGTATGTTGTCTGACATTGGCGCTATGAGGGAAACGTAGACAAAAAGTTATGCAAGTAAGCCTCATCCAAAATCTTTTCCATGGTTTACTATAATCCAGAAAGACAAATAATAGATTTTTTCCCCTTTAATGCAGGTCAGCATCATTATTTCACCTTCATTCTAGCAAAGTTTGAAGGCAGAGTGTTACTCCATGGCAAACTTCCCAGTGTTGAATTAACACCCTACAGTGCTTATATAGGTACAGTTGGACACATATGAGATACAAAAGTGTTAAATATACACTGGAGATTGAGCTGTTTAGTTAAACTGGAAGTTGTGTTAATAATAAGTCAGGAATAACCCATTTTGGGCTGTGCTGTTCGAGGAAAATAATCCACAATGGGGTGATGTGTTACAAACCTGAAATGGATTATTGTCATATAGAAGCACAGCCCAAAATGTGTTTTTTCTCCTACTGTATATCACAACAATTCGCCTAAAATTTAACAAAAGAATTTGCCCAGCACATCATGCTTTTTAACAATGTAGTTTATAATCAATGTTACAGAACATCCGTGAGAGAAATACGTTCCTGTTATCACTTATGTTACAGCAGCTATAAACAGGGGTTTTACACCATCCGCATGCTTTCCCTCTTTTAAAGTGAATAATAATAAAAAAACAAGCAAAATAAAAAAATTATAAAAAAACAACATGATATGTTAATAATAAACAGTAAAGCTCAAAGACTCTCCTGTGGAGGTCCTTATAACTCATTGTTACAAGCACTGACACTGGAGACTCCTTCTTTAAATGGTACATAACAGAAATAATATCTAATCATGCAAGAAATCAAACATTCTCTTTTTTTTTTTAAAATATTAACATGTTTTTAAAATCTGTTTATTATCAGCCTTAAAAATTATGTGAAGCCAAGTCCTGTGATGTTATTATAGAAATGATAATGTTTTTGAAAAAGTGCATTCATGTAAATCTATCATTTATATTACAGCAGAAAATACTGTCAGGGCCGAGGTTATATTGAACTGCATAACACTTCCTCGTTTAGGAATTCAGCCATGCTGTGGTATAAAGTTGCTGAATTCAGCATAATGATGGTATTTAAAGCAAGTATATGAAAGCTTGTGCATGTATTTATGGAAAAGATTTTGTCTGAGATAGATGTCTCTTACTTAGTTTCTTGGGGCAAACTCAAGAAGCAGTTCAAGTCCTGGCTGTTATACTGTATTACATATGAAGTTGGGGGAAATTGTGTGAAATATGTATATCTTTGCAAAACTATTTTCGTCACTTTTACGATATTGTTCTAGAACCCAGAGATAACTTATATGGAAAACCATATATTTTACACATACGGGAGACAGACAAGAAAGCTCGTAGAGAGTGATTTTGGCAAGAAAATTATCGATTTGAGGAGAAAACAAGGAGCTCTCCGCGAGTGTACGGGGAGAACAAGTAATACCTGCCGATCTGATGGTTTTGCAAATGTCAGGAATAAGGAGCTCCATGAGCAAGGCACACGAGAACGCCGTTAGCACTGTACTGTATGTGCCCCATGGCCCCTAGTGGAAGTTCTCGCCAACATCTCCTTGATCTCTCCAACTATCACCTGGATTCTGTAGATCATTCTCCTATTCTTTTCTCATTCTCAATAACTCCCACCAAGAAGGAGATGTTGTCGCTGAACTTGTAGAACTTCTTTTCAATTAATCCTCAATCTTCTCAGTCACTCCTCAATCTCGCCACCGCTGTCCTGCGTCCACAAAATCCAAGAGAACCAGGAGACTTCGGGAAGTGCCTCAGGAGTGGCTCAGGAGTGATTCTACAAGTGTCAGGAGAGCCCTACAAGTGAAGTGCATCAATTTATTTCATGTGTAAAGTCTGTGGAAGGAATCGGCAAGTCCGATAATTCTGTAGCTTTTTGCAGAGATTGGCGAGATTGACGAGAGGCTTGAGGAGTTTGAAGAGAGCCCAGGAGTTCCAAGAAATCTCCAGGAGTATGCCAATTTTCTCGCCAAAATTGCTCTCAGCAAGATTTCTCATTGGACTCTTGTATGCATGAAGCAGGAACATTATGAATCTATTTGCACACTGACTTACAAATGAGGCTCTTGCTAAAGCTTCAGTGTTTAGTAGAATTAGATTATACCTCTCATCATTCTTTACTACAAGTGTCTGCTATTTTTCCTTCTGAATGATGAAAATTACAATAATAAAAACGTGTAAATCATTACTTAGTAAGTAATTGCCAAGTATTCTCACTCACTCATATACTCCCACTCATTCTCTATACGCTTATCCTATACAGGGTCGTGGGAGGCCTGGAGCCTACCCAGGGAACACGGGGCACAAGGCAGGATACATCCTAGATCGGGTGCCAATAAATTGTAGGGCACCCGATCCAGGCCACACACTCGCTCACACGCTACGGCCAATGTGGAAACACCAATTAGCCTAATTTGCATGTCTTTGGACACTTGGAGGAAACGGGAGTCTTGTTGGAGGAGACCAACAAAGCACAGGGAGAACCCTCGAGTACCATGGGGGCTGAGGCAACGTGACAAGTATTCATTAGTAGTACATAATAGTGAATTAAGTGTTAATATACAAGTACTACTGATTTGTTCATGTTTAGAGTAACTGAAGGGGATTGTAATTATTGTCTGGAATATTCTCAGTCATCCAGGTGTGGTTATCTGGGAGTTGAGTCATGTCAACTGGTCTCTTTTCTTGTTAGGGAGAAATGTTTCACTACCTAGACTTCAGACTTCAGTCTTCAGAGGCTACTTAGATGAGTAGAGAAACGTTTCTACATAATAAGAAAGACGTCCAATTGAATGAATGAACTGATGTCCTATTGCCTCAGCATTACCAGAAATCCAGAGCAACCAATAAAAGGGGCATTGTGCGCAATAATGTTGCATTAGAAGTATACATTTCTGCTATATTTTAGTTATGCTTTCTCGTTATGTTATTGTTCCTGTCAATGAAAACTATTAAACTCAGAGAGGCCATGCATTATTATATTAATTTTATTATCTCATAATTACAATGTAGTTTTCTTGTGATGTGAACCACATTGTTGTGTAGCTTTGCACTTTTGCTTAAACCCGCACAAAGGTTTATAAAAATTATTGAGTTCCCGATTACGCTATACAGGCAAAAGTATTTGGCCAACCCTGCAATGACAAATACATATACTTCAACATGGAGTCGGTCCCCCGTTTTGCAGCTATAACAGTTTCCACTCTTCTTGTAGGGCTGTCCACAAGATTTTTGTGGGAATTCGTGTTTATTTTTTTATAGAGCATTTATAAGATCAGGCACTGATGTTGGACGAGAAGGCCTGGCTCGCAATCTCCGTTCCAGTTTATCCCAAAGGTACTCCATGGGGTTGAGGCCAGGGGTCTGTGTTAGGGCCTGACAAGTTCTTCCACACTGAACTCATCAAGCCATGTCTTTATAATCTTTGCTTTGTGCACTGGGGCACAGTGATGGTAGATAGAAAAAGGACTTCCCCAAACTGTTGCTACCAAGTTGGAGTCATAGCATTGTCCAAGATGTCTTGGTATGCTGAAGCATTAAGATTGCCCTTTACTGGGGAAAAGGGACCTGATTGAAACACCTGAATTCTATAATTTAAACAAATTTGGCCAAATACTTTTGTTCATATAGTATAGTGTATGACGAGTGTTTTGACCTTTGGGTAGTGGATAGTGGTAAGTGTATGAGACAATTAGTGCCACATGATTGTTGTTTTTGTAAATTAAGCCATGTTAAATGTAAATGTTCAATTAAGCATTTTAGAATATCTCCATGGAAAAGCAGCATATTTTAGAAATCCTTTTAACATTTAATAACAATAAATGGCAAGAGAATAGCTTTAAAGATCTGTTTGATGAAGCCAACATTCTCAATCTTTCTTGAAGCCAATTTACATTTAAATAAATTGCACTCATATGCTTATGTAGTTTTATAAGTGTGGTATGAGATTAAATAAAATGGCATGCTGACTTAATAGTGATATATTCAAAATGTGTTTAAAAGTCTTTAATAAACCTGGGCTGTATGTGTTCTTCCCATGCTGATGAGATTGCTGAAATCCACAAGAGAGGGAGCTCATCTGCCCCAAATACCTGGACATGCTCATAAACCCCAAGCAGCTGCCATGCAAGCCCAACTTGAATGTATGAACCAAAGGTGTTGGCTTTTTTAATGTCCATAGTATTCTCAGGCCTACAACTTCTTGAGAAGATTAAACTGTCCAATCAATATATTGGATGCCAGACCAACCAGTCATTATTTGCAGAAGGGGACCAGTGCTGTTGGTGCAGAGGGTGTGTTGCGATGCACCCTGTCGCCAACCACACATTAAAACACACCATCAGCAAACAAATTCCAGACATTTGCTGCTCAAAGTTGAGGACATGCAGGCCTGTATACAGTGAGATTGAGCAGTTGGTATATGTGCCAGTAGTGCTGCTCTTCAGCTGTGTAGTGGCCATGATGTCTGTGACATATAATTGCATCATAATGCTATAAGGCACATGCTAATGAAGTATCAATCTTTAGTGCAAGACATTGAAGAAGTGCTGGATTTAGATAACAGATGATAACGTGGCTCATCTGAAAGCAGGGGTGTGCTTGCAATATCAGAGACGTTCAGAAAAGAACTTTTAGTACATTGGAAGAATCTCCTGGTCAAGACAAGGCTTTGAGCTCTCCTACACAAACCAAGACAGGTCCTTCAACTCAACAAGAAAATTCTCAGCTCCATCCAGACAATGTTAACTCCATGTAACAAAAAACACAAAAAGTTTAAACCTTTGAGATAAATTACAGACACATATAGAAAGTGTGCTACCTCCCATTATGCACAATGCAGGTCAACCGAACTCCAATGGGATTTCTAAATACAAGAAGAACCTGTGCACCAGAACTCCTGAACACTTATTTCAAACCATCTACCAATGAAGAGTGAACAGCTAAGGCTCAGAAAAACACAAGCATTCAACTGGATTTCCTCAAAGCAGAACAAACTTTATTTAGTCCTCTTCAAATCCTAACAGTAAGCAGCAAATCGTGGCTCAGAGTACCAACTGGCACGATGGGCCATCTGTGGCATTCTGCAGCTCTGCTCAACAAGACGTGCACTTCTACAACTGCACTGACAAAGAGGGAGATGTTCAAACTGTCCATTATTCTAACTTTAAGCTTCAGTCCTCCTTATGTTAACAATGCATAACTACTAATGCTAAAACACAGCCTATGTGTCTAAATACCTTGGACACCCAACCTCAGGAGTTCTCCCTGCCCCATTTATGTCCCAGTTGATAAAAAACATTTAGTTCACCGCCCCTTGTAGACCCTCTGGGCTGTCAGGAATCCATCAGCTGGCCTCTCTAATATGTTTATACTCTCATTGTTTCTCTCTGGTTAACATCAAGTAAAACAACCATTGCCACATGTCTTTCTTTCTCCAGTCTCTAAACTCCCCTGCCTACCACGTCTATCATCCTAACAATTTGGGGATGGTGTCAAATTAAAACAGATCAGCGATCATTTCAGGTGCTGCTTAAATAAAGCAGATCAGGTTATTGTCTTTAAAAGAATCTTTCCATCAGATCGGTTGGTTTCTTTACTCACTACAGCATTGAAGCTGGTTGCCCTACAGGCAAACCATGAGTAAAGAATTTTCTGTACTTAGCCTTCTATCTCTTAGAGAACTTTATCCTGTACACGGGGCATATCCCAGGGGACTCAGGGTAGTAGATTAGGTATAACCGGTGGGGGAAACCAGTGTACACTGAGGAAAGTCACCAAGCATGGGGAAAAACCCTTGACCCTGGAGGTACAAGGCCACAGTGCTAACCACTATTCCACTGTGACACCTCATACAATGATACAGTGTTAATATACAGTATCTAGGCAAAAATCATTTGATTATATTGTAAACCTCAGGATAAGTCTGAGAGAAGTGTTACGGTTTTTCTGACGCTTCTCCTAGCCTGTGACATACCAAGACATGCTTTCATTGTTCAACCTCTGTAAGATTATTCTATTCTTACACCTTCCCTAGATGATGTCAAATCCTTTCAAGCGCTTCCTCCTTCCCTATTTAGCAATACCTCCTACAGCCTGTGTCCAGACAAACTTCCTTTCTCTTTGTTCTCCCTGGAACATGTTAATTTCTTTTCCTCTTTGATGTTACAGATGTGACACAAGGCATTCGACTAAAGACATTAATAATCTGTCTTTGTAGTTAACATTTAAAACAGACATCAAACTGAGCACTGGGTTTTTGGATATGTCAGGTAGATCCAATGTTATCATTACTTCTAGCGGAATATGGGAATGATGTCACAAAAATGTTGAATTAACCAAATGATCATTATTATTATTATTATTATTATTATTATTATTATTATTAGTCATAGAAACAACCACAAAAACGTGATCATATATATCTGTGCTATTTCTTTGGCTATGTGACCAATTTTTACATTTATTCCTCACTCATGTTTATACGTAGAGTTAAAGAGAAATGAAATAAAATTCAATTCACTGTATTGCCCAGGTTGTGCTGAAAAAAAGCATATGTCACTCTATACTGCACAATCCTGCACCACATATATATTAAAACTTATTAATGCAAAAAATGGCTAAATGCTTTGGGTTTTAAAGGCTACTAAACAGACTAATACTCTTTAAGTGTGAGTCATTGCGCCTACCCCGATATCGACAAGTAAGATGAAGCACAGCGGATACACCAAGTGGCTCACTCTTTATCTTGATTTTAAACCTAAAAAGAAGTTGACTTATATTGGATTTTAATGCCAAAGAAAGTTGGGTAGTTCCCATTTGCTGGCTTACATTTCGGTACAGGATTTTTGAAACAACTACCAGGTGATTGCTGAAAAAAATTCGTCCCACCTTTAGATGTTTTCATTTCAACCAATTTGCACCTGCAACCTTCAATCATTTATTTTCACCTATGCTGCTTCACATACTTCAGGTTTGACATAAAATGATGCAAAATACAAAAGTAACAATAATAATGGATGGCCTCTGTGCATGGAAGACAGAGAAAGAGTGAAAAGACTTTTCTCCCTTAATCGGATCTTTCTTGCTCCTACGAAGATTTAGATATTGTATTATGATGTCATTCATTGGAAAACTGGAGACGTCTGCTAACTTACATTCTTACATAAATGATTCTAAGACAATGATTAATCGAGTTCCTCTCATGCTGTATCCTTTCTGTGGACGTGCTAAATAAATGTAGGCTTTACGCATTAATATTGAACCAGTTGTATTAGTGTATTTCAGCACATGAATAAATTATAGTGAGCAGGAAGATGGCCTGGGAGAGCAGCAGGGCAGTAGCTGGGCAGGAGGTGATGCGTGCATTTGTGCCGGTGCACGTGTGTGTGTTTGTGTGTGTAAGCAGATCGGCAGTGCAGTAAGAGGATGTGATAGGAGCTCCTCTCTGTGGGAAAATGTGGTGACCCTCTGATGCCAGTGCCAGCTTCACCATAGAGAGCAGTGGCAGGTTGGCTGAGATCAGCCGACAGAAGGTTTCACCCAGGAGCTGGGAAAAGCCCTGTGGCTCTCAATCCAGCTCTCATTGTGACCATTCAAACCAGGGGTTGGAACGGTTGTGTGTATATGTGTTTTCGATGTGAAAATGTGTGCGCATTGTTGTATAGGTAGATATAGGATGGTTGTGTGTATGTTGATATGTGCTGGTTGAATAGCCCTATTCGGATGGCATAAGTTTGATGTTTTATAAGATATTTTACGTCATATGTGTGGAAAGGTTTGCATCTGGTTGACAGGAAATTAAAGTAGGATGAATGTGTTTGCAGCATGTTTTG
>JAOTQY010000016.1:5149886-5161223 GCA_026413445.1 Dolichallabes microphthalmus
TTGGCACCCTGTCCAGGGTGTACCCCGCCTTGTGCCCGAAGTTTCCTGGGATAGGCTCCAGGCCCCCCACGACCCTGAACACAGGATAAAGCGGTATAGAAAATGAATGAATGAATGAATCTCACTTGTACTAATCTCACCTTAATCTCTTCACTTGACTGTAATACTGTATCTCACCTGTGCACTGTTATATTCCTGCCACTAGATGGCAGAAATAGCCCAAAGTTGCATCAGCTGTAATCTTGTGTGCATGTTAATGACTTAATAACAATTTAATGGTAGGTATACACATGTATGTCTTAGTATGTATGTATATATGATATTATAGTTTGTATATCATAATATGTGTATATATGATATTTAAATGAAGAATTCGGTTTTAAAACAAGCATGGTACATACAGTAAGATTTCTGAGAAACATGATTTACATTTGGCAGACGCTCTTATCCAGAGCGACTTATATTTTTTTTTATCTCCTTATACATCTGAGCAGTTGAGGGTTAAGGGCCTTGCTCAAGGGCCCAACAGTGGCAACTTGGTGGTTGTGGGGTTTGAACCTGGAATCTTCTGAACTGTAGTCCAATGCCTTAACCACTGAGCTACCCCTGGTAGGTACATGATGTAGCATTTTCATCAACCAAAGCTTGTGAATATTAAGAAATTGTTTTGGAGTGCTTTTCTTGACCTGAGGAATAACCTTGCTGTCTGTATTTTATTTATTTTTCGCATCCATGATTGCGGGCATAACTGAGTTTGTTGGGAAATGTGGAAATAAATGTATGCTGTGAGCATTTTAATGAAATAGTTGAGCAACAGCGAGGTGGTTCAGTAATTTCGCCCACATCAGCATGACCAGAAAAACAAACACGAACCTCTGTTAGGAACTCCAAACTATGTTCAGAGGTCACACTTAGTAAGCAAAGCAAACAGAGC
Source organism: Dolichallabes microphthalmus (assembly GCA_026413445.1). Taxonomy (NCBI): domain Eukaryota; kingdom Metazoa; phylum Chordata; class Actinopteri; order Siluriformes; family Clariidae; genus Dolichallabes; species Dolichallabes microphthalmus. Next base: position 5,150,821 of record JAOTQY010000016.1, read on the forward strand.
TGTATTTGCATGGTGAGGCTTGCAGCCACACAAACACATCGTTTACATCAGTGCAAATTGGCAGAATCCTCAAAAAAACTGGCCTCATAACACGAACCAGACGGAGGTTCCACACGCTTTGGAGGGGTTGCTCAGGCACTGACATTTCTTCCTTTCCTTCTTCCTTTTCTTTTTTATAGAAATGAAATTAATAACAGACAACATTTCTCTTCACCCCATGTGTACAGGGACTGGTTATCTCCATCTCACTGTTTGTTCTCATTGTAGTCATTTTTTATTTTGCTCTAATTCTGTCAGATGCTGCTCGCTGGCGTAGATACAAAATCCGTGGATCATTTCTGTGCATCGCTGCTTTTACAAGCCTGATAATTAAAGCGATTTATATTTCTCATCCGTTTTCTCTTCTTTTCTCTTTTTAAGGTTCTTCGAGGCATTATTAAGAGTTATTGGCTCGCATATGTTCTGTTATAAGGTTCTACATATAACCTGATGAGTGTCCTGAGAGGGTCCTAAGAGGGGTTTTAGGTTTAACTCCTCTCCCATTAGGCCTAGTTGCAGATTAATGAATCCATGTTACTGAAAATTTAAGCTGGTTTGTTTGATGAAAAAACATCAATAGAAATATTGACATAACATTTTTGTTTGTTTTTGTTTCCCTTTCTTTCTAATTCAAAGCGAAAGCTTTATGACGGGCCTGCCTGAGAGTAAGCACTGCGTTTTGCCTGCGGATAGTTTCCCAAAAGAAACCCCGGCAGATTTGCTCAGATTTGCATCCACACCCGCCGTGTCTCGCCGATTAGTGCAGTCGTCTAGTAGCAGGTTGCGGATGTGTATCAGGCCGCAGGAACTAAATTATGAAGGACGGCACAGAAACGATTGACACTCTTTTGCATGACTTGGTTGATCAGTAGTGAAAGTGATTTCACTAGGGTTAGTGATTTAAAGGAGTATCTAAGAAATGAAAAAGCAAGGGGAGGATAAATCAATGAGACTTGCTCAGTGAACATTGAAACAAATTACAATGAAGGTACGATAATAAACCGCAGAGTGCCGCTTCCTCTTGTGTCATGTCTGTGTGGGTTTCCCCTGGGTACTCTAGTTTCCTGCCGTTACTGTAGGTGCATTTTCAATGATACATTCCACATATGACTTGATATATGTGCAAGGCAACAATGTTTTAGTCCCTGCGTAGCACCCAGTGCTCCCAGCATAGGCTTCAAATCCGTGCTGACCCTGACCAGAATTGGGGGCAGTTGTAGCTCAGCATGTTACGGTTCTGGGTTACTGATCAGAAGGTCAGTGCTTCAAGTCTCAGCAACACCAGGGTGCCACTGTTGGGCCCTCGAGCAAGGCCCTTAACCCTGTTTGCTCCAGGTATGTCTTACTCCAACTTCCTAATCCACTTGGATATGTGAAGAAAATAATTTCATTGCGCTCTTATGAAATGCACCTTCCCAAGTTCTCCCACACCACCACACCACTCACTGCACTGGCTTCCTGATTTAATTTTGCCCACGTCAAATTCAAAACCCTAATGCTTGACTACAAAGCTAAAAACGGACCAGCAGCCGCTTACCCCTCAGCTCTAATCACACCCCACACATCCCACCGATCCTCCAGCATCGATTGGCTGGTCCCACCATCTCTCAGACATGCATCAAGACTCTTTTATGTACTGGCACCTTGATGGTGAAACGAACTTCCTCTAGATGTCTGTACAGCTGAGTCTTTTTAGACGACGGGGGAAAAAAAGAAAAAAAAAAACCTTTCCAATAGTGTTTGACTGAAGGTGCTTAGTTACTAACCTAGTAACCCAGTGTAAGGATCTAGCCAATGACAGATACTTAAGCACTTGTGTAAGTCACTCTGGATAAGATGCATCTGCCAAATGCTTATGGAATATGAAGGAATATATGAATTTTAGGTGACTTACCCACTTACTCATCATCTATACTGCTTTATCCTGTATACAGGCTCGCAGGGGCCTGGAGCCTATCGCAGGAGACTTAGGGCATGAGGTGGAGTACACCATAGAGGAGGTGCCAATCCATTGCAGGGCACACACACACACACATTCACACACTATGGGCAATTTGGGAACACCAATCATCATGTCTTGGGCTGTGGGAGGAAACCAGAGAACTAAGTCACCATGCCGCCACTCGGGTGACTTAGCGCAACATAAATGTTGTTTTGAAACACGTAGAATTTTATTTCTTTCTAAATTGTAATAATAGTTTCAATTGCTTATTTTTTCTTTTTTTCCTGATTTTTACGTTTTTAATCCTCTATCCTATGGATACAGAACCCATTTCTGCGCAGTCTCTGGAAGTTCCTTCGGGATCAATAATCTATCTATCTATCTATCTATCTATCTATCTATCTATCTATATCTATCTAATGATTGAGTTGAAGGAATGAAAAAAAGAAAAAAAAAGCGAAAGGATATTTAAGGGCTCGTGTTGATGTATTTATTTAGGCCAGCGTTCTTCACATGGACACTTTTGTGTGCACTTTTGCATGGCCGAAAAGTCATGCTTCATATATTTTAATGCTGGAGGCTTTTTCTGACAAGAAAATTTATAGTACCAAATTACGCTATCTCGAATTTTCTGCTGGGGGCATGTTCTCGTGTCACAATAATAAAGTGGACAAAATACCACAAAATACTTGCAGCGTTGTTGTTTTAAATGAAAATATGTAAAAACATTCTTTGAAAAGACAGCTAGATTAGGTCGGACAAATTATGGGTAGCGAGTAACCAAAGTGACTCAGTTTCACAAGCACATGCTACTTGTGCATTATACAGTGGAGATAAAACACCTGCACATACCCACACTACCTCATATGTGCATGCATGCGTGCGTGTGTGTGTGTGTATATGTGTGTGTGTGTGTGTGTGCGTGTGAGTGGATGTGTGGCATGTTTGAGTTCACATAAATTTTCTGTGCTCCTAGAAGTCATTGCATTTTACCAAGAACACATAGTTTCATCTGTACAGTGAATGTTATTATATGAAAAGTTTCTCAGAATGTCAACCTATGACTTTTTAGTTTTAGTGCTGAACGTACATCTGATTTTACATTCTGTTAATAGTTCCCAAAATATAATTTACACTGCTAGGCCATGCATTCTGCCAAACGTTTTAGATACTAACAAGCACATTTATATATATAAAAAAACAAAAAAAACAGCAGTTCGAAGGTATGAGAAGTGTGTGCAAGTGTTTCATATAAGTGCAAAAGTAATATGTGTGTGGGAGTGGGCTGTGGTAGTTCAGTGGCTGGAGTGGTCATAGAACGGCCACGCGTTTAAATCCCAGCATTGAGAAACCACCGCTGTGGGCCCTTAAGCAAGGCCCTTAACCCTCAACTGCAAAATGTAAGTTGCTCTGGATAAGAGTGCCTACAAAATATATGTGTGTGTGTGCATGTTGTAAATGCATACTGTAGTTAATTTATATGCATAGTTGTTTTATATTCTCATGTGTATAATGAGTAGTGTGTCTGTGTGTTATACTATGCATCTATAGGATGTGTGCTATTGATTAATATACTTATGTGTGTAAGTATTACTGTGTGTGGCAATACTATGCATATATGCACATGCGTGCAATTGATTCATGTTACAGTATGTGTATAATTACATTTAGGCATTTGGCAGATGCTCTTATCCAGAGCGACTTACATTATCTCATTACACATCGGAGCAGTTGAGGGTTAAGGGCCTTGCTCAAGGGCCCAACAGTGACAACTTGGTGGTTGAGGGGTTCGAACCTGGGATCTTCCGAACCATAGTCCAATGCCTTAACCAATGAGCCACACAACCCTTTTATATTATAAGTAGTGTGTGTTATATTATGCATATATGCACATGCATCATGTGTGCAATTGAGTTATATTTTTATGTGTATAATTAGTAATGTGTGTGTGTGTGTGTGTGTGTGTGTGAGTTATTACTTTGCATAATTGCATAATTAGTATTGTGTATTAGTACTATGCATATATGCATATCATGTGTGCAATTTATTCTTTTGTGCCTGTGCATAATTAGCAGTGTGTGTGTGTGTGTGTGTGAGAGAGAGAGTTATCACTATGCATAATTAGTATTGTGTGTGTTATACTATGCATATATGCACATATATCACGTGTACAATTGATTTATTTGCCTGTGTATAATTCGTAGTGTGTGTGTGTGTGTGTGAGAGAGAGAGAATGTTATTACTATGCATAATTAGTATTGCGTGTGCTATACTATGCATATATGCACATGTAGCAAGTGTGCTATTGATTAATATACTTATCTGTGTTTTGTGTGTGTGCGCGTGCAAGCAGTGTTGCTTATATCTGTGCTCTAGTAGTATAGTGTGTGTGTGTGTGTGTGTGTGTGTGCGCGCGCGCGCTCGTTAGTATTATGCATGCATGCACATGTAGCCTGTGTGCAATTGATTTATATTTTTTAGATGTATAATTAGTAGGGTGTGTGAGTGTAGTGTACTGTATGTGTGTGTGCATGAGCGCGCGCACTGTTCCTTATACAGTGTATATGCACCAGTATCGTGTGTGTGTGTGTTTGTATGTAAGTAGTGTTTCACATACATACGCAAGAATCGTGTGTGTGAGATTGCGTGTTGCATTTACATTGTAGTACAGTACACAGAAAATCCGACCGTGAGTGTGCGCGCGCGCTTCGCCCTTTAACGGCCTTCCACGGGAAAGAGAGAGAGAGAGAGAGAGAGAAGTACACACATCTTCGCTGTTGTCGCCGTTCTCGCCGCTAGGTGGCGCACTGGGATTTGTGCCAAGGCTGCGCGAGCGCAGAGCTGACCGGACTTGCGCGGTGTACGACAGAGCGCGAGCGCCAGCGGCACAGTGTATAACCGTACGAGAAGCGCGTACAGGGCGCGAGCCGGACTGTGACCGGGTTATGGCACGAATCTGAGACGGAACCGGAGCGCGTCCTGGTGAGTGACAGCGTGTGTATATATGTGTGTGTGTGTGTTCATAGCTTACATTAGCAGTGTACATGTAGAGTGTGTGTGTGTGTGTATGTGTGTGTGCTTGTTTTGCGGTGCGGCGTTTCACTGAGCAGCATTATCAGGGACAACACAGGCTATTTCCTATTGCATTATAACTGCGAACACACACACACACACACACACGCGCGCTGAGAAAAAACACCATGGCGCTTTAGTGTCACTCCACATCTCCACATCATCAAGCGCGCGGGTTACTGAGCTGGAATCTGAATTCATGCGTTCTCCCTTTAAACATGTCCTGTAGGCGCGCAGCCAGTGTGCACGCGGATTCTGCTACACCGTGACATCAAAGTGTCCGTTTTTAGTCTACATTGTGTCACCTCTTCTTTGAAAAAAAAAGAAAATAAATAAATAATCTGAAAGAGTCTGCGAGCCGAAGTCTGATCCTGCGTCCTACACCGCATACTAGCCTCCTAAAGAGTGCATGAGAATAGTACACACAGTCCTGAACATGAACCTCCCTCCTACTGGTTAATAATGTAGTGTGCATTTTAAAACGTACTCTATGAGAATTCTAGGATTTCAAGCTGCCTAGCTTTTGGTCTTCTGTTTAATATCGTACACATAAAAAAAATAATGACTTTAATAACAGGGTTGTTATATAAGGAGTTACCGGTACCAGCAGTACTCTTAGAAAGTATGCCATGATGTCATTTATTGGGATGTCAATATCATAGACATGTTGTAACAATATAGTTACTGAATGGAAGGTTGACGGTTCAAGCCCCAGCTCCGCCAGGATGCTCCTGTTGGGCCCTTGAGAAAGGCCCTTAACCCTGCTCCAGGGATGCCGTATAATGGCTGACCCTGCGATTTGACCCCAGCCTTCTTATATATAATATATTATAATAAGCTTAACTTATATATAATATATTTGCCCCCCCTGCACTTCAATATGGAGTTGGTCCCTAATACAGCTTCCACTTTTTTTGGGGAAGGCTGTCCACAAGATTTTGGTCCACAAGTTTCGTTTCCATTTATACTGTCGAGCATTTATGAGATCACGAGATGGCCTGGCTTGCAATCTCTGTTCCAGTTGATCCCAAAGGTGTTCGATGGGGTTGAGGTCAGGGCTCTGTTTGGGCTCGTCAAGCTCTTCCACAACGGACTCATCAACAGTCTGACACAGTCATGTTGGAATAGAAAATGGACTTTCCCAAACTGTTGCCATACAGTTGGAAGCATAGGATTGTCCAAGATGTCTTGGTTTATCTGAAGCATTAAGCTTGCCCTTCACAAGGGATAAGGGGCCTGATTGAAACGCCTGAATTCAATAATTAAAATGCTTCGGCTACAGGGGGTTCGCAAGGGCTAGCTGGCGTTCGCAAACATTTTACAAAACACGGACCCTATCAGTACACGTTCATATAAAATACATAAAGTATAATACATCATCACTTCAGATCATTTACACTGTTGTAGAATATTATAGTACAATTATCGCCATGGAAACGTTTTGTCATGTTTGAACTTTCCACTCACACAATACATTAGTATTCATGCAGTCATTGATTATTTATGTGAATTATTGAGGTTTGGATTCAAGTGCCCAGTCAAATCTTACTCAATAAACAAATCATAAATAAAACAGTATATATACGCCACATGGCACAGCGTTGGGTTTGAAAACCGTGGATCTAGGCCGCTCACCTAGCTAACATTTTGTGGTTAGTCAAATAACACAGTTCCATGAATACCTGGTTCCTGGAATGTTTTGAGTGTTTTTATTTACATTTTTTTATATGCTGTCTTTATGTTGCAAATTAACACTATAACAAAATAAGGGTACTGAACTGAACTTTCCTTGTTTTCGGGGTGGTACCTTCATGTATACAACATTGGCACCTTTTATATTTAGTAGAATGTACAGTAGTGGTGTATCAGAAGGTTACCGATCAGAAGGTCGGGGGTTTGAGTCCCAGCATCGCCAAGCTGCCACTGCTGAGCCCTAGAGCTAGGCCCTTAACCCTTTCAGTTGCGGAGGCGCTGTATGCTGGTTAACCCTGCGCTCTGACCCCAGCTTTCTAACAGGGATATGTGAAAAACCTGTTTCACTGTGCTGTAAATTACACGTGACAAATAATTGAATCTTAACATAGTATGGGATGGGAATAAAAAGGGACCAGGCGATAACGATACCTACAGTAGGTGGCGATTCGATTTGTATCGCAATAATGATTTTATCAACTTTCCGAATTAGATTTTATCACAATTCTAAACAAAAACAAAACACAAAAAAACATGATTTTGGAGTCAGTCATGCATAATAATCATGATACATAACCGAATCGAAAACCCCCTCCCGCCTTCCATGCCTAGTGCTGTATCTAGCATGAATCACAGTCTAATGGTCCATTTGTGTACTCTCAATTATTTTTATAAGGTACACTTTATCCAGTGTGTGGGCTGACGGCACCATTTCCATGACAAGGAAAGGTATAGTTTGGTATCCGAGAATGCATTGTACTGTATATACTGTATTTGTAGCAAGAATGTTTATATCTATACTTTTTTTATAGCGACAAACCACATGTGAGTGTTGTTCGAAAAACACTGTGAAGCCAACCAGCATTCCGTCATGTTTTCACAACATTGTAGGAATATTATTTTTGTTCTGGTGACATTCTGTGTTAGCTGGTGTACAGTATATCTACAGTATATATGCAATAACAACAAAGAATTTAGTGTTCGTGTATGCGATATTTGATATCCTGAACGTTTTAGGGGGAATCTTTAAAAGTCAAAACAGCTGTGAGTGATCTATGGTGTTTTGCTGATAGTGTCATTTGCTGGTGGGAACGGGAACTTCATGAGAATCTTTCTTTTTCTTCTTCTTCTTCTTCTTCTCCCTAGCCTTGTATTTGACAGTGACTCGCTATGTTTAATCATAACACACAACTTGTAAAGCACTCTTTGCTCCGATCTGATATTGTGCTCTGTCCTGTCTCTGTTATCTTTCTATCGAGCAAACAGACTCGGGCAGCTCAGAGATGCGGAGCCATCGGCGTTCGGCTCACTCGTGTTATTTGTGTTACTTGACTGTTTGCTTAACTGGGTGTCCTGGATCTCTCAGTCACACCCTGTGTGTGTTCAGACCAAGCTGCTACCATCAGCTCTGTACACAGGGTTAAATGCTGGACCTGGCTGAGGAAAGCAGGGCTGCAAAACCACCAAGAAACCAAGCAGGTAAGGTGACGTCAACCTAAAAATAATAATCATAAAATGTTTTTAAAACCTTGCCATGTTTCTGATCCAATCGAATTCGGTTTAAAGCATTACAGATTCAAGGGCACCGCCGTGTTTTGACGCACACTATTTAACTTTCACCCTCTGTTTCATTCAGGATGTCTTGGGTCAGCGGCTTTTTAGTTACCCGTGCGGACGAGCACAAGACGGCGTGGGGCGAGCGCAATGGGCGCAAGCGGTGGCGTAAGAGGGACTGGCGCCGACGCTACATGAGCTGCCTGGCTGACCCCGAAGCCGCCGAAGCTCCCACCCACGCGGGAGCCGGCGCCGGTACGAGCACCTTCAGCACACGCTGCGTCTGGCAAGAGGACCACTACGGGAAGAAAGGAGACCTTACCATTGAGGATGGCGAATCCAAAAGAATGAAGGAAGAAGACGAGGACGAGAAGGAAGAGGACGAAGTGACCACGACTGTTTTAGGGTGCCTGTCGCAGCTCGTGCACGTTTTCCAGTCCAAGAAGTTCGAGTCGGCGAAACTGGAGCGCCTCTACCAGCGCTACTTCTTCCGGTTGAACCAGAGCTCGCTGACCATGCTCATGGGCGTGCTTGTGCTCGTGTGTGGACTCATGCTGACATTTCACTGTGTGCTCAGGACTCAGGATGTAAATGTCCCCTACGTGTCTGTGCTCGCCGTAGCGATGGCGCTCTTCCTGTCCATGATGGTGGTGTGTAACCGCACCGGCTTCCACCAGGACTGCATGTGGATAGTGAGCTACCTGGTGGTGCTGGTCCTGGTGGTGGTGCATTCGTTCGGCGTCTTCATGGTGGAACCACGGAGCGCCTCGGAGGGCGTCTGGACTTCCGTGTTCTTCGTCTATATCACCTACACACTGCTGCCTGTGCGCATGACAGCGGCGGTGCTGTGCGGAGTGGCGCTCTCCTGCATCCACCTGATCACAGCCTGGCGCCTCAACCTGGAGGACAGCTTCCTCTGGAAACAGGTGAGCGGTAATGACCTTCATGCTTTGTTGCCATCCAGGCGCAAGCGTAGCATATGGCATAGCAGCGGCATATTGCTAATTGGGGTGGGAGCGAAGAATGTTTTTTTTCCACCCTCGCTCAGTGTTTTCCTAGAAATAGTGGTGTAGGTGGAGAGAAGCAACAGTTTTGTGACATTGAAAATCCACCAGCTTTTCAGCCAAGGTCTCATGTTTTTTTTTTTTTTTTTCTTTTTCCTTTTTTCTTTTTTTTCCCCTTTCCCGGTTTTGTGAACGTACACTGATTACTGTACAGCAATTTAATAGAAACAGGCTGCTACACCCAAGTACTAACTGAGTAAATGATTTAATCTGTAAACAAGTAACTCGGTTATGAAATGTGAGTCATACATCCGAAAGGCCATTAAACCGACGATGATATACCGTTCGGATAATTTCAGAAGAATCAATAAGAACGTCCAACAAAACAAGTAAATAGAAAGTGAATACCATTTCCGCCAAATTTATTGCCATAATACACACTGGGGACGTAGCCAATATAAACATTTTCATAGCTGTTCACGTTTGAGTGAACACACACAATAAAGTGTGACCAGACAGAAAACACGCTTTGTAGGCTTTGTCAGCCAGATGGTTATTTATTTTTTACTACTAAATATAGCAAATGGTAGCCCTGTACTGTATGTGAAACTTTGATGTGTCTAGATACAGACATGCACCTCAGCCGTGGTGACTTCACGTTAGTGCACTGCTACAACAGAAAAACGCAACTCAGCCGTCACTTTCTATAACAGTCGTATCATTGCGAAACTAAATCATTAACTATTTTATTTCCGTAACACAAAGATAAAATGACACATACTGTACAAAATAATAGGGATGGGAATCACCAAGGACCAGCTGATACGATATTATCACGATACATACAGTAGGTGTCGATTCGGTTTGGATCGCGATATCACGATTTGATAAATATTCCATTTAAAAAATATTTTTATTTTATTTTAGTCCTATCTGAGCAAACTACCACAAACGATGCTGTGCTGAATAGTTTAGACTGGCCCACCTGCAGGATTATAGGGGAACAGCGACATGTTTCCACCTCAAAAACAACATGCAAAAATGTAAAAAAAATATTTTTTATATATATATATATTTTTTTTTTAAGATTTGGAGTCAGT
>JAOTQY010000016.1:5183401-5196025 GCA_026413445.1 Dolichallabes microphthalmus
GCAACTCTTTGCGATATGGTTATCGCGTATGCCATTATCGCGATAACGATATTTTTTCGATATATCGTGCAGCCCTAATTACTATGAAATATTTTATATTATATTCAGTATACAGTACACGACATTACTTGTACACTTATTTATTATTGTGCTGTAGAATGAATGGTCACATACAGAACATGATCTTCTCGGCGTTGATTACTACTTTAGCGAGTAGAGAGCTCCTTCTATTCTCTAACACACCTCTGAAACCAGAGATCTCCAGCTAGCAGGACTTCCCAGAACCCGACTCGGTGGTTTTTCTTATCTCTGTTCTAGTTTTAGTTCTCCTCATCCCTCTAACACTCATCCTTTCCTGTTCCACTGTTTTTAATCATTTTTCTTTCTTTTTCTCTTTCTCTTTGCTGTCATTTGCTTTCATTCCTTTCTTCTCTTTTTCTCCACTTCCTTTTCTTTCCTTCCGTGGTTTCCATTTCCTTTCCTGTTTTCTGCATTCCTCTCTCATTGCACTTCTGTGCCTTGTGTCTTTACCTTTCTCTCTCACTTTTTTTCCTTTACATTCATTTCCTAGCTTTTTCCCTTCCACAAATTTTCTCCATTCCTTTCCTTTACTTTGCCTGTATTTTCTTTCATTGCGCTAAATCTTTTCCTTTCCTTTCCTTTTTCTATATCCTTTGCTTTCATTTCCCTTTTCTCATTTCCTTTCCTTTCTCTCTCACTTCCTTTTCTCCTTTCCTTTTCTTCCCTTTCCTGCTTCCTTTGCATCTCTTCCCTTTCATTTCCCTCTAATGATTTTTCTTCCTTTCCTTTCCATCCTTTCCTGTTTTCTTTCCTTTCCCTGTTTCCTTTCCCCACTCTCTTTCTATTCTCCTTTTACTTGTTTTTTTTACTTTTACTACCTTTCTGTATTGCTCTCTCATTTGATTTTCCTCATGTCCTTTCCTTTCTCTCCTGCTTTTTTCCTTTCCCTAATTGTCTCCATTCATTTCCTTTTCTTTGCTTGTATTTGTTTTTTTCTTATTTTCCTTTCCTTTCTTTCTACATCCTTCGTTTCCCTTTCCTCGTTTTTTTTCTTTCTCTTTTGGTTTCTTTGCTTATTATCAATTTCTTTCTTTTCCTCCTTTCACTAACTTTCTCCATTCCGTTCCCTATTTCTTTCCCCCTTTCCTGTCCTGCTTCTTTTAGTTCTATTTGCTTTCATTTCCCCCTAATGATTTTTCTTCTTTTCCTTCCCATGTTTTCTCTTCTGTTTTCCTTCCTTATCTGATCGAACCAAATCAAGTCACATTATTATTTGTCACATACACAACCATACACAGTCTGATAGATACAGTATGCAGTGAAATGCAAAAAGGAAGAAAGGAGGCAAAATGCTAATAGAAATATAAAATATAAAATCTACAATTTTGTTACAATAAAATAAAATTGAATAAAATAAAGTAGAAATATGTAAATTATATAAAAATGTAGGAATGTAAAAAAAAAGTAAGAACTGTATAAATAAACTGTATTATGTATGTGCAGGCAGCGGCAATACGGTGTGGTCATGGAGTGTGAAATGGAGTGATGAGCAGCACTGATATTGTCCATCAGTGCAGTAGGGCAATAGTTGTCCTTTTGTATGTAACCATAATCCAGAACGTGCAACTTTCTACATATGCATATGTTTAGTGTACTTCAGTCCTGTGCAAATGTGCTTTCAATTTGCATTAAATAGAACACACTGTCCTTTCTGCTCTATTATCATTGCCTTTGCGTGTGCAGTTTTACTGGATCTGTTAGTAATAGAAAGGAAATCCCCATAATATTAAAAAACAAGATGCACTGATGATAATTTAATTGAATACGTTCAGCTGTTTTCGTAGTTCTGCTCTGGTTGTCGGGCGCGGTGCCAGAGAAACTCTTACACTGTGTGAGAGTACAGCATGCAGGCAGTCGACTAGGCAGAGTACAGCAGCACACACACACACACACACACACACGGCTCAGCGCGCGAATCCACACTCGGCTTAGTGAAACTCGTCTGGGTGTGAAATCTGAGCTGTGTTTTCGTTTGCTCCCGTGTTGACTATACAAACGGAGTACAATACCCCACCATCATTAGTTACCGTGCATGTGGGTTAGAGTCACACGGGTTCGATATGTTTTCCCGAAGCTTCAGCGTGGTCCAGTTCTGTAATGATTGATTTTTTTTTTCAACGCTGCAGTTAAACAGGCTGTGACTAAGCCGACACCGCGTTCTGCCTATAGGCGAATTAAATCGCGCGTTCTAATGTGACTCGAACGGGTGAGACGTGCACAGAGGCTGCAGGGTTAGGGGGAAAAAACACGCCTCGCTCCCTTAGCCTGTGAAAAAGACGAGTTCAGCGAATCAGATTCTTACCTTTAAGAGATCAACAGCAGGGTAAAAATATTTTGCTGAGAGTTTCCCCATCATGTATAGTGACTCATGTGTCGACTTTGGGATTCCCTTCCAGATTGAAGAAGTTCTTCAAAGCATACAGACATGACCATAATATAAATCAACATAATCAGGTCTGTCTGTCTGTATATCTGTCTGTCTACTTGTTGGAGGCTTTTCTATTACAGAAAACTTAAAACTAAAGAAATAAATATAAAAGAAAAAAGGAAGAAAAAAAACGAAAGGAAGCAATGATGGGATTTGATGTTTCGAGTGTTTTCTGAAATTTGTTTTCCTGGTCTCAGCCACGAATATCTGTAAAACTTTGGGTGAACTCGAGTGTGCACTAAAATATTCTCTCATTTGTTTAGCAGCGAGAGCGTGAGAGTGAGATGATGATACAGTAAGGAACTAGCTCCCTAAAAACTCCAGGACAGTTGACATGAAGCAGGCTTGAGGCTTAGTGCTCAGTCCCCTCCAAACAGGGTAGAGTTTTAATCAGCCTTAAAGTGGAATAAACCAAATGAAGGGAGTGAAAACAGGGGAGGATGATCACAGCAAGTTTCAAGCAAAACATCAGCTTTTTGACCTCTGCCAAAAAACAAAACAAAAAAATCATCTGGGGCTATTTCAGTTCATGTCCATTTCAGAGATCCATGCCATGTGTTGACTTTTCATAGAAGCAGATTGAGTGTTTCTGAGAACCTTCAAGAGACCAGAGAGTCGGGCTGCGTGTCCGGAGGCCTTGTTAGGGGCTGCGTGGTTTTTTTGTTTTTTTTTGCAGAAATGACAAAAGGCATGTTCCTCCCTGGTGGATCTTCAGAGTTCGTCTCATAGGACTTGTTGGGTTATTGTGTCGAATACAACATAATTGACTCATGATGCTTTCAGTCAATATATTAGCGACAGAAGGGTTATTGAAATCTCTAGCCACTTATTTGGCAAACTGTATCAGAATGTAACATATTCATTATGTTCTCTTCTGACATGCAGCGCACTGTGTGCTGAGGCTGGATTTAAGTCAGGTTGTACACTTCTCCCCGAAGACCACTCTTGCCTCATTGCTCGGCTGAGACTAATTTCGGTTTGGGCCAAACCATGACTAAAACCTGGCTTGTTTCGCACATGGCCCGTTTCCAGATCGGACACTCTTGCCCCTCTATCCCCCCCCCCCCCTCTCTCTTAAACACTCACATATGCATTCCAGCACTGCACTGTTCCTCCATATTCATGTACATCATTTATAGGAATATTTTACATATCATGGCGTCCTTGATATCCCCATAAAATGTCTATTTTAGAAATACTGTATATATACATTTACTTTTTATTTCGAGCTATTCTTAGAGCCTCTTGTTCCTCTAAAATATTACTCTTTCTTTTTTTGCCTCAATTGTTTTTAACTGATCATAGTTGAAGGTTAGGCCTGACGCCTTATAAGTCGATGTTTGGGCCCACTGTATGGTCCTGGTCAAAGTAAATAGAGATCCGACATCAGAGAGAAAGACAGGGGAAAAAAATCTGGCATAGACACAGTATAAACAAGGCTTTAGACCATTATCCCGTTCTATCCTGGCTAATGGATTAAGCACACAGGTTCACTTCTGTGCAGTATGGGTTCGGTTACACCTGGTATTGAGCTCAAAGTCTTTGCATATACTGTATACTGTGTGTTATACACTATAGCATCACCAAAGATGTGTAAAAATGCTTAACGACCATGTCAAAACCCAAAGGGAATCCAATCCTCGCACATAGCCGAGCATTAAAGTTTGCTGTAACACACCACTGTTGAGTTCTCAAATCTTGTTGGTCAGAAGGGTTTGGTTCATTTTAAGTAACAGCATGGCTCAGGCAGTAGTTCCAGCAGCAAGGCAAATCACTTACTCATATTAATGCGCTGATTAATGAAAATATTGCCATAAAATACTGTAAGAAGGCTTAATAATATAAATTCAATTGTTGTACACTATAAGAGAAATGGAACTTCTGGAAACCTTTGAAGTGGTAACAGTAACTGTGTTTTACACTGGGACACATGACACCAAATCATTATTGATAAATTTTCTGTAACAGCATGCCATATTGTTTTAATTCTTTACTTATAAAAAAGTGGGTCACGCAAACTGCCACTTATCATCATGGTTCATTCATGTGTTCCAGGACAAGATATGTATATATATATCTATAGATAGATAGATAGATAGATTGATAGATACCCATCGGCCATAACATCAAAATCACATTTATCAAGTAAACTGGTGACCAGATCATGGGCATCCAAGGATCATTCATGCCCACAGGGACCATATATACATGTTGACGTTAACAGTGGATCCTTTGTGTGCTCTGGGTTGGGCCTCCGTGGATCGAACTTTGTGCGGGGCATTCCCATCCAAAAGAGAACCCATAGGATGCACCTCAAAAACAAGTCCGATCCACAGAGGCCCCACCCCGTAACCTACAGCACACGAAGGATCCAATGCTAACGTCCCCCAGACGTATTTAGGGAATTAGGGTACAAAGCATGCTACACCCTGGATGAGGTGCCAACCAATCACAGGGCACAAGCAGACTATAGGCAATTTGGAAACATATGCCTTTGACCTATGGATGGAAACCCAACAAGCATGAGGAGAACTTTCACAAAGACCAGAGGCGAGATTCGAACCTCCACCACTCCTAACATTACACCTTGTAAGTCCCAGGTTATGAAGTGCTGCTGAATCCAGTCCAAGCTAAATAGAGCTAAAAATAGAAAACAGATGAGATTGAAATCCTTTATCCTTTTGAAGTGAGTGAACGGATTAACGTAAACCTTGACGCAATCTATTAAATAGAACAACGATGTTTAATGTCACTTACCAAAACAATGTATATCTGTGAATCTGGAGAACAATTGTACACACAGCGGCTGAACAGAGCCATTCTTTCAAAGAGCAAACTCTGTGTTTTTACATTTTAAAATAATTGTTGCTTAGGTTCGGCTGCTCATTCATTTTATATTGTAGGTCTTTTTTTTTTTATGCTTGGAGTATGCTTTTATGGTTTTTATAATTGCTTTTATTTCAAACACAAGCAGTCGTTATGGTGACAAGCCTAAATTTTGCAAATACACAAACCTTTTTGCAAACGAGTCACACGGATTAGATTATTTTGCTTTAGAATGTGAAATGTGAATATGCTGTCAAGGAAATCCTACTTTTTTTATTCTTTATGTTGTAATCAAAAACAGTATAAGAATCAATGCAACACAGTTGCTGCAGATGTAGGTCACCCCGTGTAGTTGTTCCTTAATAAATGTTTCTGTTATCTCTTAAAAGCTTCTTTTTTTAGGTCAGTGTTACTGCCAAAAATTTGGCCTGCACTTCAGGATCATGTCATCAATCACCCGAAAGAAAAACTAACGTTCAGACATAACACTGCATAGTTTCACATGTGATAATGTGACTTATTATTTTTAGTATAATGCACCAAGAGAAATACATTAGATTTATTATGTGTTACTCACCCAGAGCTGCCACGAAGTCTTTCAGCATGTCAGCCTTCAAGGAAAAAAACCTAAAAAGCTCTTGCTTCCACAGAGTTTAAAGCTCTAGAACTGGTCTGTGATCCTGGTCTGATCAACATGAAACAGGAGTCGTATTATATTCTGATAAATGTGATCTGAAACACTCCGCTCTTTTACTTTTCTCGTCACACGTCTGACATCCCTTTTACTAGCCGCCGCGTAAGAATACAGCGCTAATTAAAGCGCGTAGGATTCAGATAGCTCGATGGCAAATATTTGGGTTCTTCAAGTATCTCGTATTGCTTGAAGAGAACAAATCAGTGTCTTTCATTCGCTCTGATTAACCAGAATCATTAGGCAGCCGTAGGATAGATCACCTATTCAGCTGTTCACTGTATCTCATATTCGCTCACTGTGAAGCGTGAATGCTGTTATCCTATTTGCATGTATGACCTACCCGAGTATTTTCGCTGTGTCATTTCTTTTCTTTTCTTCAATTCGATGTATTTATTTCAGTGAAGGCTCTTTGATTGAGAAGGCTTTTTTTCCCCCCTTTTCTTTTTTTTCAAACTCCAAGGAAGACAACCCACAGTCTTGATGGCATTATGCAAGCCAAATGCGTCATCTCAGCTAAATGGAGGCCTGATGAGCTTTGCTCTTCTGCTTGCCTGGACTCTTAACTCGGAGAATGTTTGGGCATCCTCTTTTTTTTTTTTTCCCCTAAAGCAAGCTCTTTTTCCCAAGCAATGCTGTGTCATTAATTGTCAAGGGGATAAATTGAGGCTGTACTTGCTTTGCCTTGCTGTATAAGTGGCGGCTCTTTGCTGAGCTCTCGCACACAGCCTCGCTATTTTCTTCCCTTATTATAGAGACCTTCTGTATGTTAAAGAAAAAACAGTGGTGTGAAATGTAAGAAATAAAACACGTAAGGGTTGCTGTTGTAAACCCTTAGGGTCCGGGTCCGATTCCCGGCCAGGTTCGATGTGTGCCTGGAGTTTGCATGTTGTGCCCGTGCCTGTTGGGTTTCCTCTGGGTACTCTGGTTTCCTTCCACAGTCTGAAGACATTCAGATTAGGTCAATTGGCCAAATTGCCCGTAGTGGGTGTGTGTCTGTGTGTGTGTGCCCCACAGTGGATTGGCACCCTGTCCAGGGTGTACCCCACCTCGTCCCCTAAGTCTCCTAGGACAGACTCCAGACCCCCTGCAACCCTGTACTGTATACTAGTGATGGGAAGTTTGGATCATTTTAGTGACTCAGTTCACCAGAATGAACGAATCGTATTTTTAAGTCATATAGTTCATTTTGTTCTTTTGATCTGAAATAAAATAAAATGTTACATTTTTAATAAACAGACCCCCAATATGTCTACGCACACAAATTTTGGCTCTAGTTCCAGTAATGAAAATATTACAATGCAGCTAAGGACATACTATAATAAACAGGATGAGAAGCTCACCTCTCATATCTTCTGGTCCGAAACGTTTGATCTTTTTCTCACAGGCCTCTCATACAGTAGATGCTATGCAGTGCATTACACACTATTAGCGTCTATAAGAGTCACGTGACGAAAGAACGAACGATTCGGACCAGAAGACTCGTGAGAAGAACCGCTGTTTCCTATACATAACCTGCAGAGGTTTTGCAATGCTTTGCGCTTGTGTGCCCAGTAGAAAATGAACGAATAACTCTCTGAGACGACTTGCTCTTCTGAGTCACGTTAAAGACTCGTTCAGAAAGAGCGAATCGCGCATGAACAACCTATCACTACTGTATATAGGGTAAAGCGGTATAGATGATGGATGAGTGAGCATGCTGTGATGTGATATGAACTGGAGTTACTGTTTCAGTATATTACTAAACAACATTAATACGTACTACATGTTAGTAGTTATCACATCAAATAAAAACCACTGTTATAAACATTGACTAAGAAATCAGAAGAAAAGAGAAAAAAACTCGCCCAAAGATATTCCCATGGTGGACAGTTTACTGTCTTCATATCCACAGTTAGACATTCTTTATTAAATCTTACATTATGTGACGTACTACTGTCAGAGCTGTTACAGTATACCAGTCAGTGTTCAAGTCAAACCGGGACTTGTGATGAAATTTCTTGTGTATAAAGGCATCGAAACCGATGGCTTCGAGCACAGTACGCTGATGAGACTCTTAGCCGCAGGAATACATTTGAATGCTGCAAACACTTCAAATGTCAGTGGAAACTGTACCCTCACTCCAAGCCATTCCCACATGTTTTGGCCCATTAAAGGGGTTCCTGGGAGGCCAGCAATTCGGACGTGAAGCTGGCAGTTTGATTATAGCTCTGGCATACTGGGAAAACTTTCTACCTTAAATGTTATTCTAGCACTAGTGAAACACTGGGATCACTGGGATGTGCATCAGTGTAGCAGCAGATTATATAAAGAACTGAAGGGAGTTTTTAAATCTCATAACTGCGATCTGTTATTCTGCACAATCAAAAGTCCCAGTTTGACTTGAACAACCTGATCAATTATGATTAAACCTCAATCAATTTAATAATTGTGCGGTTTAAAAATAACCATACATTAGATCACAGACTGAACTGAGACCAAGATTTTGTTCAGCGTAACAATGTGTTATAATAACAAGCGGTTAACATAATCAGAACAAACAAATGATTTACAGTAGAGTTTATTGATGACATTTATATTTTACTAAAGTATAATAGCGTGTTAAGAAATAGAAACATTTGTCTTTTTTGTGTAAATCTGTGTTTTGCGTTTTCATGCTGATGCTTGCTGACACACATGGCTGGGTTCCTGTCTGCTCCCGCCATAACCAGGTTATAAGCAATTCAATTTTATTTTGCAAATTTATGTTTTAACACCTCACATTCTGTGTAATTAGGACATTTGAAGTGCATTTTTTCCCCAAGCCTGGCCTAATTTAAGACTTTTCAAAAACATAAAACCACCGAAAACTGGGTTAATGCTGAGCTAATGTTAGTTCCTTGCTACACACCCACTAGCATCTTGTTGTTTCGTTAATGTCGACAACGAACGCTGCTCCTGGGATGTGTATAAATTAGGCTGGGGTTAAAAGTAATAAGGATCAGGGAGCAGGTTTTAGCGAAGTCCACATTGCAGAACTACTGTATGATTCACTTCATGTTTAACTTAACCCTGAAGCTGAGTGTGTACTATACCGTCTGATCAGTCGTCTGATCATTTCTCATTTAGTTGAATATACAGTATAAAAAGACGCCTGTTTCAGTAATATAGCAAGATAATTGAGGTAGGAACGCTAAGAGTAATTTGCATCTCACATACCACCAGTTTCCTTCATTAACACTTTGATACAACACTTGGATGCATGTCCATACACACCGTTCAACTAAAAACTTTAAAACCATAAACATTAAAGCCACACAGGTTTAAGGTTCCGTTTGTGTCTACAAAAAACGCATGTGCATGGCCCTCCAAGTAACGCAGTGGCAGTGAGGTCTCCCTATCAACCAGAGATCGATCATGGGCATCTGTGAGGTCACATTAGTGGAGGGAGCAGATAGAGCTTTCCTCCGAGTGTGAGCAAGCAATTTGAAACAGGTGAAGTTGGCTGGTGTCAAGTGTGTCGGAAGAAACACGTGATAGCCTTTTTCTTCACTGGTTGGTAGCTGTAGCTTTGTTGGGAGACCGTCCTATTGTCGGGTAATAATTGGCTACAACTAAATTAGGAAAAATCTAAAAAAAAAAAAAATTATATAATATTATTTCCAAAAAACTTATTTGGGGGATGTAAGATAAGTATTAGAACTCATGAAAATGGTTTTTGAAATTTGTCACGCATCACATAAAAACTACTGAACGAATTTTAACGGGTTTTTCACAGCTGTATTGGCCTGAGGTTGAGGTGACATACAGGCTTTGTTTCATCGCAGTTGGCCCACAGGAAAAGAAGATATGCTAATTTGAAATTTAAATGGAAAACGCCCTTATATCATTAAAAGAAATCAACCTTGAAAAAAAGCATCAGTTCATCTCAACATTCAACAGATTAACACACGCTTATGAGTGTGCACGATCTTACACATTCATTCCGCGCACTTCACAGTGACGCGTAAAAATGTAAGTTCATTCCAAAATGTACATTTTTTAAAACGCACTTATGAGTTTAGTGCGCTCATAAGTGCGCTTTAAAAAATGTACATTCCACACGATCGAAGTCGCGAGAACATCTAGTTTATGAAATTAATGAATGAATGAATTAATCCACACACACACAAAAAATAGTCAATGGACTGCTTCTGGTTAGATATGTGTCACATCTCTTACTCTCTTTCTCTTTAATTCAAAAGAAGTTTGATAATGGGGTAAAATAATGAATGACTAAGTCTCTAGGCAAACTTAGTGTTTCATTTTCTCGGCAGCTCTAAAATCTGTTGAAATCCAATCGTCACTGCTGGTTAGGTCTTGGAATGCAGGTTTTTTTTCCTTCTTTCTTCTACATAGTCGTTTTTTTTCTCACATTCTGCTACAACATTTGTATCATCTGTTGAATTTGACAACTAGAGATGTTGTGGGAGGTTACAAAAAAACTTTCCAAAACACCAGGCTCATACTGTACAGCCTTGTTCACGGTACATGAAGGCTAAACAGTTCATTTGGGAACTGCATATGGACTGCATGTAAACAAAGTCGAAAGAACATTATTTCTGGGGGAGCAACCCTTCAAGTTGATGTGATGTATGTCTGATTCTCCAAGCCTTTGTGCTGCGACACTTCATCGTCATCACACTGATAAACCATATTTCCTTTAGATCTTCAGATTGAAGTCTGCATGACGTACTCAAACTGAAACCGACCTTTAACGAACTACAGTAGCGTGCAGAAAACGACAAAAACACCAAGGAGAGAGAAAAAGAAATCCCCTTCTTTATTTATGGCAGACTGTGGGTCTTTGGTTAATGTCTGTATTTTAGTGTTTAAGCTTTCCAATCTTCTTGGTTTGTAGTTATTAAGAGCCGGTTTAACCTCGTTATGGATTTAATTTCACTGAGATTTATAACACGGAGAAACCTGGAAGACACATGGACAAAAGAATGTAAGTCTCTCTGGTGTGGTTAGTAATTTCAGTCCCGGGTGTAGTATAGGTTTCGTTTTTCTCCCCGTAGAGCGTATAGAACAGGAAACGCGAGGTACTAACAGCAGTGACAAACTCACACGAACTATCTTTAGTGGTTTTGAATTGAAACGTCTTTAGTGGTTTTCCTCCACAATTATACCCTATAGACACCCTGACCCCACCCTGCTGCTCTGCTTTGTAAAGTCTGACAAGTTTGATTTCATAGGGAAATGTGAAAATCTCTTTTAATATACTTAATGGTAAAATTAAGAAGGCAGAACGTTCTGTCTAGGCTAGGTGTAGGCAGTGGAAGGTCAAAGGAAGTCGCGTGCAAGGTTAGTAAGATAAACGTGTATGTGTGTGTGTGTAAGTGTGTGCGCGAGTGAAACCGATTCCCTCCTTTTCTGCCAGGGTCTCAGCAGGCGTGTTGTGCTGGGTTTGAAGTTTGTATGAAGTGCTAATTCCAGCGGCTTGGACACTGACATGCTGAATAATGAATGGCACTGCAGAGGAAATGGAAATAAGGCACAGGCTCGGAGTAGGGGCTGCACTCCTTCTTTTTTCTTTTCTTTAAAAAAAAAAAAAAAAAGCCCAGTTGTAGGAGAAAAAGCAAAGAGATGAGCAGATGGAGGTCAATCTTACTACTTAATTCTAAGACGTTACAACACAAAAATAAATAATGTTTTAAAGGTAGATTTCTTTCCACAAATCTTCTTGGAATCGAAGAAACTGTATTCTGTAAGAAACTGTAAGAAGTCGCATAAACTGTATTTACGCTCAATATATATTTTTTTTACAATGCTGCACGGTTTAGTCCTCTATATATGATGTAATGGTCTACACGTTTAAACGAAGGTTCAGCAGCTGAAGGCGAGACAGGATGTAAAGCCGATTGTAAACAGCCTGCAGTGAGTTTGGTTACACCCAGGGGTGAAAGTAGTTTTCGGGCGTTTTCATATTAGGGCTCTGAGATTCTTGCAGGGAACACTTGACCCCAAAGTCTGGTTCATTTTGATCAGTGAGAACACAATCGTTCTGTGCTTAGGAACCGTGCCTGAGTTTGCTATGAAAGAAAAAAAAAAAAAAAGGTGGTCTTGGGAACGATACGATGTACACAGGTGAGGATTGAAATAAATATGGAAGCAATCGTACATGTGAACGGAAGTAGATCACTGTTTAGATCAGTGCCGTCAGTTTCCTCCGTGTGCACGTACTGTAGCATGTGCCAATCTTGTTCTCTGACCTACGAATTCGTAGCTGCTAATGTAGGAAGGTAGGACTTGAATTTTTCCTATCAGTAATAATAAGCATGGCATGAAAATTAACTTGCTTGTTGTCTTCTTCTCTTGTGTTTAATGGCAGCTCACAAACCAAGTAGGGACATTCTGCCCTTAGGGACGTGCTGTATTGGAGAGTGTAAATACTCAAGCGTGCACAAAACCAATGTGAACGCTGGCCAGCGGGGAAAACTAGTGTAGGGTAGAGCTGGGCGGTATGACCAAAAATTTATATCACGGTATTTTTCAAAATGATATCGATGTCACGGTATTTGACGGTATTTTATTTTCCATGCATTTTTAGATGTTAACCCCATTTCCTAATAAATTA
>JAOTQY010000016.1:5221803-5233173 GCA_026413445.1 Dolichallabes microphthalmus
GTTTGATGATCAGAAACATTTTGTGTGACAAACATGCAAAAGAATAAGAAATCAGGAGGGGGGCAAATAATTTTTCATGTCCAGCATAACCTAGTGTTTTTGTACCGATATTCTGACTGAATAGCTTTATATGTTCATTTAACAGTTCACGTGTGACAGGGAGGGTCTGATTCAGTGTGTAGCTCAGGACCGGAACATCTCCGAGAGCGCCGTGACACTGTGCTTTCTGCAAAACCTGACCCACACAGCGGACGACACACTCGCGCTCTGTCCCAGCCACAAAATACCGTGTCCTTTCCCAGAGGTCAGTGTGTGCACATGCATGACTCCATTCTGCATTCAAGTGTCTTGTGTTGATATCCATATATCAAGTCCGTGTATGTGTATGTGTGTGTGTGTGTCAGTGTATCTGACTTGCCTGTTTTGTGTCCTGTCCAGTATTTCACCTACAGTGTGCTGCTGACTCTGCTGGCCTGCTCTGTCTTCCTGCACATCAGCAGTATAGGCAAGCTGGCATTAATGCTGCTCATTCAGCTCAGCTTCTTGCTGCTGGTCGAGTGGCCTCTCGTGGTGCTGTTCGATAACACCGACCTGCTGGTGTCCGCCAACGCGCTGTGAGTTCACCTCATCACACAGATCCAAGCTTTCAGGAAATAAACAGTCTGAACACGAGTAGGAGAAAAATAAGTCTGTGTCGGTACTGATACACTTTTAATTCAGACACTGTGATCTTATGTATAATTAAATGTGTACAGTTTACAACCTTCGCTAATGATCATGATGATCAAAAGTTTGTTTTATTCATTGTTATGCTAATACGGAAGACCTTTATTTGACCTTGTATAATTCTAAACACTTTCAGTACGTTTCGTAAGACCTTCAGATGACATTCCGCTTTAGTCCTTAGCTCCGTGTGTGTGTGTGTGTGTGTGTGTGTATGTACTTTGTGGGTCATGTAGGTCACTAATGAGAATGTTTCTATTTTCGTACACAGGTCTGGTTTCAATAAAACAGAGCCTTGGTAAGTTCATAACACAGCCGTTGATTTTGTGTCCTTGTGATGTCTGGACCTGAGACCAGATTGATCTGGATCTGGATCTAGATTTTTTTTTTTTTTTTTTTTCAAAAATAATATTTCTTGACGTTTAACTAAAATAATACAAGGTTTTTTCAAATGCTTTTGGCAGGCAGTGTCAAAGGTTTAGTCACTTTTTCTTTATCTAATCCTTTTAGAAACTTTATAAACCACAATCCAGAGGCATCAAACTTAAGTCTAACTCAAGTGATTATAAAGATATTGACCTATTGTAGAACAGTTAGTTCCAACCGAGCAATCTGATTGGACAAGTAGTGATAATGGACGGTAACAGCACTGGGGATGTTTAACTATGTACTGTATCATTCCAGGTCACAGATGTTCTAA
The DNA here is from genome assembly GCA_026413445.1 of Dolichallabes microphthalmus. Lineage (NCBI taxonomy): Eukaryota > Metazoa > Chordata > Actinopteri > Siluriformes > Clariidae > Dolichallabes > Dolichallabes microphthalmus. Next base: position 5,223,227 of record JAOTQY010000016.1, read on the forward strand.
TGATTATAATAATGCTTAATTACAATATCATCAGTCACAGGATAGGGAGAAGGGAAGAACGGGACGTTCAAACTTTTGAACTAGTAATACTTTTAACCATTACATCACCACTTTTCTTGTTTGTTGTTATTGGATAGCTTGCATTTTTTCCAGGCCTGTAATAAAGCAAAATTGAGGTGCATATAAGTACTGTACATCACAGTAGTTCTTGGTCGTTAGAGATTTTCCTGCTCTGCTACCGAACTAGCCGTACGTCACTTTCTGAGAAACTAAGGAGTTAAATTTGTATTAAATACACCGTAAAGTTGAAAGTCCTTTCACGGACCGAGAGTTGTGGAATTTGGCCCCCATTCCTTTGCATTTCAGGTGACAAACTTCATGGTCGGTGTGCAGGCCAGAAACATTTACAGTATAACGACCAAGATCTACTTTAATATACTTATATGCACCGCAAATTTGATTCAAGACAGACTTGAAAAAATTCTAACTGTCCCCTTTAAATATCATCTGTTATTGTATATTTGGGATTTGATCACCAACCCGATGTGCATGTCTGTCCCTGCAGCTCTGAGAATGTGAGTAAGGTGCCACTGAAGATGATGACTCCAGTAATCCTCACCGTATTCGTGCTGGCGCTGTATCTGCACGCACAGCAGGTCGAATCCACCGCACGCCTCGACTTCCTGTGGAAACTACAGGTGCATCTCCCCATGCTCACGCCACTGAGAATTAGCCTCTCGTGTAAATTATGAAATTGCCCGTTGAACGGATTACAAATCCGAGTTCTGTGGAGGAAGCTTCATTTATATTTCCAAGGCGGTTTTGTCACAGAGCTGTAATTTCGGAATGCAGAAGGCCTGAAATGAAAGGAAAAGAAATGTCGATTTATAAGTTGGTCTTATCTAACTTGACAAAAGCAGAGTGAAGTCAGCAAATATTTAAAGGAGAACTTGCCATATTTGAAAAGAGACATGCTAAGGGTGGTTTCATACAGTATACGCGGTGTTTGTTTATGAGTGTTTACCCTCTCGGTGCGGTCTGTTTAGGCAGGTGAGAACACAGCAATCCCACTCGGTTGCGTCTCTTCCAAGAGCATCTGAGACAGGTGTCTTGGTCTTCTTCCAAGCGAATTCGAGTGACGTTCATTTGCACTAATAATCCCATTCAGCTCTGAGTCTCCCAGACTGCAGGATGTGAAGCAAACATGCCATGCATTCTGGGACACACCTTTTTTCGCTTTGTAGATGCATGCTTTGTGTACCGTATTGTAATATTTCACTTATAACTGTCTAGAAATAACACGAATTATCTCTTCTTTCGTCTTTGTGTTCATAAACCTTTCTATACAACTCTTAGCTGCATACCAAACTTCATTCAACTTCTATACCGTCAAAAAAGGTTGCACACTCTAACACTCTAGTTTGCTCAACTGCCTTTGGCTTTGGTTACAGGGCGCAATATGGTGGCCAAATCATGTGTGGAAATGATTCTTTGTGACCCGAGAACCACGCTTTTGTAATCTGGATCCTGGAATATGCCCATGCCATCAGGAAAGAAAAATCTCTGTAGATGTGATAACCTGGTCATTCAGACCATTCAGGTCGTCAGCTGACTTCATTTTATTGCCACCTTATGTAACACTGGTGAGCCTGGACCTGACCAAGTGAACCTCCAGAGGCTTGTACAGTGGGGTGCATCTATTCATGCATTTCCCTCCTGGCCCTGATGAATCCATCCATCACTCTGGAATAGGAACCTATTAGACCACATGACCTTATCCAGTGCTTCAAAGTCTAATGTTTAAAGCCTTATTGCTTTGCCTTATTATTCACACTAATCAGTGGTTTTCTTATGGCCACACAGCTGTTTATCCCCAATCCTGTGAGTTCTCATCACATCACTGTGAACCCTGATGCTCAAAGTAATTAATTCATGCTCATATTGAGTACTGTTAACTTAAATAATAACAATTAGTTCAAATTAATAGACCTTGATGAGTATTTAGAACTTTTTGGTATTTATGAGTTTGTAGAAATGACACTTTTCAATTTAGCTGAACAAATTTGATGTTTTGAGTATCTGTACGTAAGTACGTAAGTAACAGTAACTGTCACCTTAAAGTTCCACCAACTTAAAGTCTTTCAGACTAGCGATTTTTGTGTCCGACATCAACAGAACAATAGGGCACAGGTGGCTCAGTGGTACAGTAGGTGTTTCGCCTGCCGTGTGAAAGGCCCGGGTTCGATTCCCAACACCTGGATGAAGTGCCTGTCCCAAGCCCAGATGAAATGGGAGGGTTGTGTCAGGAAGGGCGTCTGGCGTAAGACCTGTGCCAAGCTTGTGTGCGGACCGGATTGTCTGCTGTAGCGACCCATTTGCCAGGAGCAGCCGAAAGACCAACTACAATTTATTTGATTTGCAACAACAACAAAAAATTATAATTGCTATTAAATAATATGGGTTAGGCTACTCAATAATGCAAGTAAAGAACGATTAACATGAATGAGTACAACAAACTCAAGTTCTGTTTACTTAAAATTGGAAACATCATTGTGAAAATGATGTGTGTGAAAATGCTGGTACTGGCAGTTTTAAACACTGCTATGATTTCTTCTGCATTTTTTTACGATGCGACTTCACCAAGAGTTTAAGTGATGTCTGATCACGGTCATTTACGATTATTTTCTGACCACATCTTCCATGAAGCTGATGGTTCTACATAAACTGCAGTAGCTTTATTTAACTTTATTTTTTATCTTTTCAGCCCTGTGTATGACAGTTCACATTTTTTATTCTAAAAAAGATATATATACATTTATAACAATGTTAAGAAGCTTATACAGTGGTAGTCAAAAGTATTAAGACAACATATGCCATGTAATAGAGCTGTGCTAATTAGCTGAAAAGCTGGCTATGTAATAATGGTGTATCTGGAGCCATGGCCCGGGTCATCCACAGACCTACACCCAACGGACAATAGTGAAAAAGCCAGTAGCAAACATAAACCATCTTCTTTACATGATCTTCAGGAAGCAATCAAGCAGGCATGGATTGAACGAGTGACACCAGAGTACCGCAGACGTCTTTTTGACTCTATGCCCAGTCGGATTCAGCAGGCTTTGAAGAATAAAGAATCTTAGACGGAATATTGATTGTTGTATAGCAAATCTTATTGCATGAAATAACACTCACTCACTTATCATCTATACCAGGGGTGGCGAACCTGTTTGCCATAATGAGCCAAAAAAAATCTTTATCACTGCAAAGAGCCACACAACAAATGTGCAAACAACTTATACACTTAATTACATTATACCCCTATCTTACCTATGCGGTTTCGTGCGGTGGCCGTAAGTACTGTTCATCATGATTCACCGCGAGTTTTTGGCGCTGTTTCCATCTTTCCGCGCGAAAAATTAAACATGTTTAATTTTTTTGCCGGTCCTCGCGGAAGCTTGCGGTCCTTACAGAACTTCGCGGAGCACCAGCGGAATGTCGCCGGCCAATCGCGGCGACTCACGGTGCCTGACATCGCATCTCACCGTGAGTCAAACCGCATAGGTGAGATAGGGGTATAACTGAGCAGTTCTCATGGATTTTAATCAGCCTACCTCCTTTTATTTGACTCAGTGGGACACTTGGTTTCCACAATCTTTTTTAAGTCTGGCTTGTATTCAGTTGTGGCTACTCGTAGTAAATCTTTCACGTGTGTCAGTAAGAGCAGAGCGATGCTGTGCTTTCACTTGTTTCAGTGTCGAAAAAAGTGATTCACATGTAAGTTGACCCAAACATTGACAGTAGTTTGAGTGCAGCCTGTTTGACATTGGGATATCTCTTAATCGGCACAATGTTCCAAAACTCCACGGTTCCTTCCTTCCATTCAGATAAAAATGTTCTATGCTCATCTTCGTATTTGCGCTTAGCTGTGCGCTTCCCTGACTCTGCCATGATGATTGACAGGCTACTAACGAACTTCACGTCAATCGTGTTAGTCTACTGTATGTTAAATCGCATGAGATGTTGTGTAAAAAAATCATTTAAATACATACCGCTTTATTGGAAAATGATGTTTTGACATTTTTAAAATAATTTGCAAGTGTAAACACAGAACGTGGATAGATTGAAGAGCCGCAGACGAGCAGTAAAAGAGCCGCAAGCGGCTCGCGAGCCGCGAGTTCGCCACCCCTGGTCTATACCACTTAATCCTGTATACAGGGTCATGGGGGGTCTGGAGGCTGTACTAGGACATTTAGGGCACGAGGTACTGTAGGGTACACATCGTACACATCCATCGCAGAGCACACACACTCACACCCTCATTCACACACTACGGGCAACTTGGGAACGCCAATGAGCCTAATCTGCATGTCTTTGGGAGGAAACCGGATTACCTGGAGGAAACCCACCAAGCATGCAAACTACATACACACATAAAAAAATTATTGTTATTTTGATTTTAATTATTATTTTAAAAAAAAAATGTCATTAAAAGAGTACATTTTTTATAGTAAATTAAACTTTTGTCCCAATACTTTTGACCACACCTGGACCTTAAGATCTTTTTTTAAACGCTTGTTTATCTGTTACTTGAAAGAAAATTCTTGTCTTTTGTTTCCTTTTTTTTTTTTTCCTAACCAAAACAACTGTGTTTTCAGACTGATTAGCTCCTGACCGAGTAAACTAGCATGAGGGTGTGCTTTTGATAAAGATCTCTAAGTCGTTTTGGAGACGGGCGTCTGCCAAATGGCGTAAACAAACTGAAGTAATAACTGAGCACACGGTATAGCAGTCGGTGTGCCTTAGCAACATTGTCATGTCTTATTTACTTCTTTTGTCTTCTGCCGTCCCCCCTCGTCCCCCCTCGTCCCCCAGGCTACAGAAGAGAAAGAGGAGATGGAGGAGCTGCAAGCCTATAACCGTCGTCTCCTTCATAACATTCTGCCGAAAGATGTGGCTGCCCACTTCCTGGCCCGGGTGCGCCGCAACGACGAGCTCTACTACCAGTCATGCGAGTGCGTGGCTGTGATGTTCGCCTCCATCAGTAACTTCTCCGAGTTCTACACAGAGCTCGAGGCTAACAACGAGGGCGTGGAGTGCTTGAGACTGCTCAACGAGATCATCGCTGACTTTGATGAGGTAAGACGGAGAAAGCAGGCTACAGTAGGACGCTTAGTCACGTTACAAAAAAAAAAAAAAAAAAGGCTAGGTTGGATCGTCGTTATAACGTTCACTCTGCTTGTACTTTAATTACGTATGTAGTGTTAATGATCAGTAATATCCACAGATCATCAGTGAAGACCAGTTCAAGCAGCTAGAGAAGATCAAAACGATAGGAAGCACGTACATGGCGGCGTCAGGCCTGAACATCTCCACGTTCGACAGGGAGGGCCGCTCACATATCTTGGCGCTAGCTGACTACGCCATGAGGCTACGAGAGCAGATGAAGTACATCAACGAGCACTCGTTCAACAACTTCCAAATGAAGATCGGTCAGTCAGTCATAGTTTGTAACTATTTTAATCATCGTAATTATCCATATTCTAGGGGTTTGACAAATAACAGTGTGCGTGTGACTTGTTCAGGGTTGAACATCGGTCCTGTGGTAGCTGGTGTGATCGGAGCCCGGAAGCCGCAGTATGACATCTGGGGAAACACGGTCAACGTGGCGAGTCGCATGGACAGTACGGGAGTCCCTGATCGCATCCAGGTGCCAGCTTTATAATAACTCGTACTGTAGCTTATAACACTGAGCATTTTAAGAGAAACACCTGTACACATGCTTAGGCATGCAACTACAGTATATATCATGTTGCAATTTCAGCTCAAACCAGTCTGCCCTTTGACCACTTTCATCTAGAAGTAGTTTACACAGAATAACACCTGCTTACTGAATTTTATATATATATATATATATAGTACAGTAAAACCTCGGAGTAACGCGGTTTACGAGTGTTCCGCAAGACAAGCAAAGATTTTGTATAAATTTTGACTTGGAAAACGAGGATTGTCTTGGTTTACGAGCACAGTGTATCATGTATCATGCATGCGCTTCTCAATTTGACGCCGAGCATCACGTGATCACAACTGAGCCAACAGTTTTTCTCTCTCTCGCGCTGCGGGTAATCATCTCCCCTGCTGGGTCTTAGTGCTCGTCTCTTACTGGTATAATCAACATCCGTGTGTGTGTGTGTGTGTGTGTGTGTGTGTGTGTGTGTGTTTTTCTTTCTCTTGTGCGCTGTGGAGTGTGTGTTATGTGTGTGCGCGTGCATAATTTGACACCGTGCCGGTTCACACTCTCTCTCTCTCTCTCTCTCGCCTTTACTGTGTGTGTGTGTGTGTGTGTGTGTGTGTGTGTCTTCACTCGCCCACAACCGGCACAGTGTCAAATTACGCGCTCACACACTCGGCAGCACAAGAGAGAGAAACACACACACACACACACAGTGCCTGTGCGCATAAATGGAAACATTTATCTGTCGAGTTTTTTATTTTAAGGTAAAGTTCAGGTTAATTTGTTCTATTTTTACTTCATATTTTGTGTTAATTATTTTTAGGTATTTATTTTTTAGGGCTGTAGAACGAATAATTTAAGTTTCCATTATTTCTTATGGGAAAATTAAATTTGGTTTACGAGTGTTTTGGAATACGAGCAATGCTTCCGCAACAAATTATGCTCGTAATCCGAGGTTCCACTGTAACTTAAAATATGTTAAATATTGTGCTCCAAACTCCTGGGGATTTGTTCTATTAAAGACGTATGTTATATATTCCTTCTGCCCCAGAAAAAAAAAATTGGAAAAAGTCAATGAAAGAAGTCAATGAAAGCCTAATATTGCCATGAGATTCATGTTTATAATGAGTGTATGTAATCGTACGATCACGACTGTACAATTAGGCTAAGGTCCAAAACATATGCATACAAATACTTATACTTTAATCTGCTCAAAACAAGATTTCATGCTCTGGTGCATTAGGAAAATTGTTACTGCAGCATTTTGGTTAGTTTTTATCATAACTGTCATAGCAGACAATGGATTTATTCAGTCTCTTTGCAGTGCTGGTTCATTCACGCATATAATTACGGTAAATCCCCAAGATACGAACACGAAATATTAAGCATTATGACAGTACGCCAGTAACAGTAAGTAGAACAGGAATGCATTTTAGCAACCTATGGGTGTTGAGTTAGATATCTAGGGAAGGTTTGTCCCTGATTCTCTTTCTCTCTGTCTCTCTGTTTCGCCTCAGAAATAACATGTGCGATAAGAAGAAGAAGAAAAAAGACTCTCAAAACCACTTTGAAGTGAGCTCTCAGCTGTATAAGACTTCAGCTTGTATCTAAGATGAGCAAACAACACAAGATAATGGAAGAAATCAGCCTGAGGCAAGTCATTATATAAAATATACAATCCTCATCTAAAAGTACTGGAACGCCAAGGACAAATCTTTTGTTTTTTTAGTTTGTTTTTTATTATCATTATTATTATTGTTTTTTGGGGGGTATTGATATTCGGAAAGTCCCTGGTTCAAACCCCACGACCACCAAGTTACCACTGTTAGGCCCTTAAGTGAGGCCCTTAACCCTCAACTGCTCAGATGTATAATGAAAAAAAAAAGTAAGTCGCTCTGGATAAGGGTGTCTGCGAAATGCCTAAATGTAAGTGAACCAATTCTGCTCTATCATCTTATTATCCTTTGATCCTAAACTCAAATGTATTCCATGTAGAGCAAAAGAAAAAAGTTGGCCTTGCTGGCCCCCAAGTGGCGCAGCGGTAAAGTGCTCGCCCTATCACCTGTAGGTCGCAAGTTCGAATGCTGTAGCCTCTTCCAGCCGGGAACCTAGAGATCGCCCCCTCAGAGGGAGCGATAGCGCTTCCACATCAATCATGGCACCGCGTCAGTGAGCTCACATAAGCGGAAGAAGCGGATAGCGCTGTCCTCCAAGTGTGTTACAAAACGATGTGGTTGGTGGCGTCGTGTGGCTCAGAGGAAGCACATGGTAGCCTTCACCTTTCGTGGATGGGAGTTGTGGCCTCGATGTTGGAGGGCCCTGATGACGGGTGGGAATTGGTTACAACTAAATTAGGGATAAATCCCCAAATGTTCCAATACTTTTGAAGGTCATGGTTATATTTGACCACTACACAGTCGTTTTTCAGAGGTCATGTAGATTACAACAGTGTGGTCTTGTCATGGCAACAGTTACATCATACAGTAGATATTTTCTTTCAGATGTTTGAATCCAGTGGTATTTATTCAGATTTTTTAAAAGAAATGGTGCACATACTGTAGAGTTAAAGTGTGCATATTTGAGAATGGCCGTGTGCCGTACTGTCTCTGTGGGTATGTGTGGGGGAATGGAAGTGTAAGAACGTCAGGGTGAAGTGCTTTAAATAGCTCCGCACTCTGGATGGAGTCCAGCGAAGCACTAATCCGATACAGGACCCAGTGGATTCAGCTTAACCGCTTACAGCACACTTTTAGGAAGAAATTCATAGATTTTTTTTTTTACTGAGGCTCCGTATGTGTGTGGGGCGGCGGTGGGGGGGAGAGGGGGGGGTGGTCTCGTGAAGTGGGGGGTTAGGGGTTAGTAATATCTGACAGTTTTAACCTTGCAGGGACATTTGGGGCTGGTCCCATATCAAAAAGTATGTGTTTTTGTTCTTTGATTCTTTCTTTCCTGCCATGTTTTCTCATAAAATCTCTGCACATGACTCATGACTCATGATCTGTGTTATGCTGTGATTCAGTTCCCAGAATGACATGCTGAGTCAGAAAGTTGCTTAGACCAACAGTTTCCCCCCCTATTCATATCAATTTCACCTAACCAGTAAGATTGCCGGGAGAAGCCGGGGTAACCAGTCAGACCTGGATGAAGAACTGATGTGACCTTGTTCTTGGAAACACTTTGGTTTTCTGGTGCAGTATTGACAAGATATTTCGCATTCATAGTATGACACACACTGTTTTAACTTTGTCTTGACCTGACACTCACAGGTCTATACTGGGCATAAGACAGGAATAGACCATGCCGGAGCTCCCCAAAATTTGCAGGACCATTCAAGCACCCCAACATTATATCATTAGTTTGAATAAAATTTATATCCCAAGAATTACAAATATTTTTGAGGGAATATCTCTTCTAAGATGCTTGATTTGGTTGACTAAACACCACAAAAATTCCCATTTATACGGACGATTTCCATTCCGAGAGCTTGTTCGCAAGTCCAATAAGTCCAACAAAGATTGTCCAAGTCTGTCAAGAAACTGTCAAGAAGTCCAACTGGGATACTAACACAATTGGATATACACAGTTGGCTATATTACAGTACAGTGTTCTTTCGAATCGTTCCTATGGTTTTAACGATTTATGTTAAAAGAATGAGCAATGTCTGCTATCTTTTCACTTCATTATTTTTGTCTCAGTCGTTATTGCTTAATGCTTCCAGCAGTACCAGCTTCAACATCACTGCTTTTACGCTTGCTTCAAGACTTCATGAGCTTGTACTGCACTACTGTATTCTATACAGTAAAGTAATGTACACAACAACAAATTCAAATGCAGAGGATAGACACGCATATGTACCGCATTAGATCACATGTCCAACGTAATGCTGGACATGTGATCTAACTTTCGCCATTGAGCATGCGCCAACTCAAACATGTTTGTATCTTTGAAAGTTCGTAACTCAAGGCCTCCGAGTGGCGCAGTGGGCTAAAGCGCTCGCCCTATCATCTGGGATCGCAGGTTCGAACCCCGGGTGATGCTGTTTTCCTCTCATGGCCGGAGGCACAGAGAGAGCTGAATTGGCCGAGCTCTCTCAGGGGGGAGGGCTGAGAGGTATTAGTGCTCCCACATTAATTGCACGTCTCTACGCCATTCGGGGCGTCTGCGAGCTCGCGCACGCGGAGGGAGCGGATAGCGCTGTCCTCGAGTGTGTTACGCC
>JAOTQY010000016.1:5266997-5277495 GCA_026413445.1 Dolichallabes microphthalmus
GGGGGTTTGGGCACTGGCTGGAATCGAACCCAGGCCTTCCGCATGGCAGGCGAAACACCTACCACTGAGCCACCAGTACTGTATAGAATTTGTGTTATTGTTATATAGCACTATGTAGAACACCGGATTAAATTTAAAAAATACTCATCATATTTATTCATAGATTTATTTTAATTTTGAATCAAAAAGTGCTTTACATTAAAGAACAAAAAAATTTAATAATAATCAACGATACTGTACATAGAAGAATATAAACATAAAATGTATGCATAGTTTAAAAAAAAAAAATCCATCAATTTCAACAAATCAAAGTGAAGAAAAATAGTGAAGATTCAAATTAAAACAGTTAAAAAATTTGTGGCTGTGTTTAAGGGAGGTCAAATGTTAAATTTCTCCCTGCTAAGCAGATGTACTGTAGCCTCCTGTCCTGCTGTTTAGACTAAATATTGTTGTATTATAATGTACTATTATAATGTCTAGTTTAAGTAGATGATGAGTAAATTGATACTGATTGAGTTAAAGAAAACTTGTCCACGGACATGCAAGAGGTGAATGAACACTAGAGATGGCGGGAAAATGTATCCAGTTATGAATCACTTTTTTTTTGTGTCTGTGTGGCAATTCGTTTATCGACTCCAAAATCAATTAATAATAAATGTACCTTTATTTATGCAGTTTTTATTTATATGCAGTTCTTCTGTGAACCTATAAGTGGTGCTATAAACTATCCACACATTGGCAGGCAGCACAGCCTCCTTTGTGGTAGGAGTAAATTTATTACTAAGCTTGTTTAAAATTGTAACAAAATCTTAAATATAACACATTGAATAAGGATATAAAACCGTGATACTTAAAGAATCGACACCCAGGTATCATGATGATATCATATCGGCAGCTCCCTGGTGATTCCCATAGGTTTGTGATAAAATGTACGAAAAAAAAATTGCACGGTTATTGCGTTTACTTTTTCTCCTGTTCAAGTTGAATATAATTTTTTTAGCCTGAGTAGAAGTGAAAAGTCCAAAGATGTTTCTGATTTTTTTAAGGGGCAGCGTTGTTGGTTAAATAGCTAGGAATCTTGAAATACCTCTTTTTAATTAAATTCACTTCAATTCAGATTTATTTGTATAGCGCGTTTAACTTTTTATTGTCAAAAATAATGTTAAAAGAACTAAAAATTATAAATATAAATTTTATAAAATGTGTAAATTTTTAGCAGTTTGTCCTTAATGAGCAAGCCTGAGGGCAAGGCAAAACTCAATCATCTGTAAAGACCCTTAGGCGTCCAGGTGAGGTTTTTTGTTTTTGTTTCATTCGAAAGGTTTCACGACTCATCCAAGTAGTTTTGTTAGTCTACCGACTTCCCTCAGACTGAAGAAACTACCTGGATGAATAGTAAAACGTTTCGACCCAAAAAGAAAGAAGTCCAGTCGACATGACTCAGATCAATCTCAATCTCAGATCCCTGAAAAAACATAAGGAAAGAACCTTGAGAGGAAGCAGAGTCAAAGGGGAACCCGTCATCATTTAGGTGATACCGGATAGTGTTTAATGAAAAAACATACAGTATAATATAAATCTAGTGTTAAGAAAATGCTAAAAAACAATCCTTTAATTCTGTGTCTAAGTGAGTTAACAGAAGTCTAGGCTGCTTAACAGAAGTGAACAAAGTATTCCTAAAATACTAATAGCTGAAATTACTCACTCAAAAATGAAACAACTGGTGACGTACACATTTAATCATAAAACTGTGGGTGTCTATTTACTCCTTGAACACCGTCCGTATGACTTATCGCATGAGGTGACTGTGCAGTGAAATGCATTATGTTTAAACATGCAAACACAATAAAAGCTCTAGTTTTTCTAAATGCAATCAGAATTTTTTTCCCCCCTCTGGTTATCTGCAGGCCAACTATGAATCTAAACTAAAAATCCGTTCGTGCCGAGCTCAACGTTACTAAACATGGTATTAAATATTCAACACCGTACGATCGTATTCCCCGCTACAGTCTGTGTGTGAAAAGCTCATTCGGTCCTCCGCGCGCTCTGAGGTGAGGTCACATCTCAAACCCCGGACATGATCTAGTGTACACCGTCAATAAATAAGTTCATTTTATGTAAAAGCGTGTAAAGGAAACACACAGAGCACTGCAGGTCAGATGTCATTAGGATGAGGGATAACGCTTCTTCCTCCAAATTTAAGGGAAGTGTGAGGGGGGGGAAAGTGCTCTATTAAAGCCTTGTCCAATCCAAACTCAATAAGATCGCTGTATGATTTGTGAGACTTGCTCCAGTCATCAGGCTCACCGTGGCAGCGCTGTCTCCAGGCATGCCGCTTAAATGCTGCCCGGCCTCTGTGATTGAGTTTTCGCCACTTTTTAAGTTGCGCCCTGACACTTGATCATTTATCTCATTTGTAAAGATTATTGGTTAGAACACAGAGCACTTTCAGTGCATTAGCAATTTTAGCCTTACAAGAAACACTAGAAAATAATGGTTATTAACAAAGAGTATTTACTGGTATTCAGCAAAGCAACATGCAGCCACCTTTTTAATTTAGGTTAATATTTGGCCTGCCAAAGCAAATGTGCCTTGTACTGACTTAGAGTGATGCAGCTCTCCGGCTTAAAAGCACAATTGTGCGCTACTACCTTACACTACAGCGGGGGTGATCTATACGTCAATAACTAGACAAGACTAAAATCTGCGCAATGTGGTTATAATTGATTGAGATGTCTGAGTGGAACTTGCATAAAGCAGCTATGTCATCTGCAAAGAAAAGCACTTTTCTTCTCCCTGTAGATCACACGCAACACTCGGGTAAAAATAAATGGACATCTGCCTTATTTGTAATCCCACTTTGAGGTTCATCTCTTAGGCAAGTGTTTGCAAGAGCGTCAGGGAGGCAGAAGCAGGCGTATCGCTTCCTCGTGTCGATTGGTGACTGTTTTTAAAAAAAAAAAACGAAATTATCCAGAACAATAGATAATATATTTAGCAAATGCAACAAACTGTAGAGAACAACAGAGTTTATATATATATATATATATACATAAAAAAACTAGCTGAGTATACTTACTCGTCCATGCAATTATCTAATCAGCCAATCACATGGCAGCATAAATTAATCATGCAGATTATGGGCGAGATTGCTCAGGGAAACGTTTATCAGAATGGGGAACAATCGTGATAATGTTCATTCCGACAGAGGCAAGATTTGCGTATTTCTTTAACTGCTGATGACATTATACATAATAGTTTACTCAAAATGCCACAATTTACATGGTAAAACATCCATTAATCAGCTGTTTCTCCAGACTGGAAAGCTTCATTGATGAGAGAATCAATAATGAATGTCCAGACTTGTTTGAGCTGGCTGAAAGTCTACGGTAGCTCACATATCCACGCTGTATACTATGAAAAAGCATTTCAGGATGGATAATATGGTGAACTTTTGGGTGGGTGGCCTACAACAGCAAAAGACCATGTCTCATTCCACTTCAACAGAAATCTGAGGCTGCAGAGGTTCCCCAAAGTTCACGAGTACGAGTGGGCTCGAAAAGACTGAAAAAATCTTGAATTTTGGTACACAATTTGAGGATGGGTTCCCTGTTGAGTCTGGTTCCTCTCTAGGTTTCCTCCTATTACCATTACGAGTTTTTCCTCACCCATCAAGTTTCAAGTTTTATTGTCATATCTCACAGTCAAGGAACATTTGTACAATGAAATTCTTCCTTTGCTGTCCCCCAATGAATGCCACTAAAAAGTATAAAGTTTACATAAAATAGAATAATATAAAGATATAGGTATAAAAAGAATAGGATATAATAATAAAAAAGCATGTATATCAAACATAGAATTAAGAGCAGAATTTGAAAATATGGAAAAAAAGAAAATCAGCTTGTTCATCAGGGCGAATCTAATAATTAGGATGTATACACATTTCCTCACATTATTCAAATTCCTTTCCATTATTATTATTTATTTATATATATTTTTTGGATTCTGCAAAGTTGCTTCGCAGCAATGCCCACTGTTAAAAGCTCTATTTTACAGTAAATAAAACTGATTTTATCACCAACAGCAAGAATCCATGGACCCTAACCTGTCCCGTGTTATCTTCCAGCCTGGTGGAGGTAGTTTAATGATGTTTTCCTGGCACACACTGGGAGTTTTGAATACCATTCAATCGTCACTCGAATGTTTGAGTTTTGTTTCTGACCATGGACATCCCTTCATGACCACAATTTATCAATCTACTAACAAGCCTCTACTTCTAGCATGATAACACACCATGTCACAAAGCCCAAGCTGTTTCAAATTGGTGTCATGAAAATGACGGTGAGTTCAGTTTTCTGTGGCCTTCCCACTCACTCGATCTGAATCCAGTAGAACAGCTTTGGGATGCAGTAGAACCAAAGATACGAAGCATGAAATGGGTCTAAGAATCAAAGGGGAGTCCCTAAACAGAGTTAGTATTGTACCTTCATGAGTTAGTTACTGTAATAAAGTGCAGAGTTTTGGCCTGCAGTCGTTTTTTTTTTTTTTTTTTTTTTCCAACTATAGGAGAAATATATACGCATGTTAAAACATAGTGAGTATATTTATTCACATAATTGCCTATTCCAGTAGAGGGCACACCAGATAGTACTTCTAGCTCCTCAAGTGTCAGCATTTGTGTAGCAGTAAAGATATCTCATTCAGGTTGAGGGGTCCTGTTCTTGGTGCGGTCCTGGTTCCACAACTTCTCTTTAGAATTTTATATACCTTTCACTTTAAGTAGAAATATCAGAAAGTCAGCTGGCATGGTGGTGTAGTTGTTAGCACTGTGACCTCACACCTCCAGGGTTGGGCGTTTGTTTCCCGCCTCAGGGTGTGTGTGTGTGTGGGGTTTGCATGTTCTCCACCCCTTGCATGGTGGGTTTCCTCTGGATTCTCCGGTTTCCTTCCACAGTCCAAAACCATTCAGATTATGCTAATTTATTACCAATAATTAAGTAATACCATGTCACACAGCAGAAGCTGTGTCAAATTGGTTTCATGAAAATGCCAATAAGTTTATAATAAGTTCAATAAGTTGGCCAGAGAAAAAAACATCTCTTTTCCAAAAAAAAGAGTGTAAAAAGTTACAGAAACTGGCATCAGTTTAACCCTGTTACAGAACACCAGCTCGGTGCCACCTCTAGGTTGCATTACGTACTCTATATATGTGGCGGCCTGGGAAAACCCTTTACCAAGCGAAATTTTGATATAACTATAAACTTTCCTGAACTTAAATAAGTTTCTCTTTTGCACATCTCTCAGTCATAAGTAACATTGTAACATTTTTAAAATTCCCCAAATTGAAAAAAGATTAAGTTTATAACTCGATCTACTTAGACCTCGTCGTCACCGTCGCTAAAGTGATCTCTGTTCGCGTTGAAACAGTTACGGAAATAATCTCTGATTCATTCAGTCAGTTTTGTTCTGTTGACTAAATTTCTTGTTCTTAATGTTTTTATTAGTTCATTCGAGTTTTTAAAGCGCAGTGTGCGTGTGTGAATGCTTTGTTTTTTTTTTTCTTTCTCTGTTTCTTTCTATGTCTCTGACTTCGCATCACTGACATTTCGACAGCCGGGAACCTGACTGGAAACTGAGCCGATCAGGGTTCTGGTTGTTACAGGGACGTAGCTATACGTGGTTACACGTAGCTTAGATTTAAAAATAATTCCAAGCTGTCGCTTTTGCTAAAATTACTTTAAATTGTTTTATTTGCAAAAAACCGATCTCTTAACACTTTTTCACTTTTTTCCTGAAGGCAGCCGCAGAAACATCCAAAGCGTTTTCCCATAAATGTTTGAATTAAAGGGTTTAATCATTTTATTGTTTAATCCAGTGACAACAGTCTTACACACACACTCACACACACAATCAGATGTGTACATACGCGCTCTTCATTGTGAGGTTTCTCTTTTTGAATCATTTCAGTCCTTATTTCGCATCTGAAACCTCTTTGAAGTTGATCTTTTGAAAAAGCATGCACGCTTTTGGTCTTTTTTACTGCAACAGTTCTGCTCGAACCTGCGTCAAGTTTTTTTTTTTTTGTCACGCACATTCTGCTGTCAGGTTTCAGGTGACTGCGTTTAACACAGGAATGTTCACACTTTTGTGTGTGTATGTGTGTGGTGCTTTTATAACGCTGTGAAAGCATGGGCAGAGTATGCATGGTTAAGTCAGATGTAGTGATGGGGGGGGGGGGGAGGAAAGGCAACAGGAATTTGTATCTATTCCGTTTATTTTATTTGAGAATAAAATAAATTAAGTTTGAAATATTTAATTTTTATTTATTTATTCATTTATTGAAGAAATTAAAAATAAATTAGGCACCATGTTATCTTTAGTACAGGTTTTGTTATATATATATTTAATCATGTCTGCATTATTATGTTCAAAACCACACAATATTTTCAAACGTATCTTAAAGATTAATAAATAACATTACAGAAGGATATTTTCATGCCTGTAAATAAAGCAACATTTTGTGTAAGAAAAAAAAAACTAATAAATAAACTAATGTAGGCACCTGAGCCCATATTCATAAAGCTTCTTAGAATTCTCTGAGAGTTCCTATCTTAGCTTAAAAGGTCCTAGGCTGGGAGTCCTAGACTAAAAGTGATTTAGGAAACTTCTCAGAGCAACTCTAATGAAAGTACAAAAACCTTTACCTTAGTGAGGAGGTGTGGTTGACCCCGTTGCTAAGCAATTCAAGGACTGTGATTGGTTGATAAAAAAAAAAAAAACCTTTGTAAAGGTCTTGAAATGGACTCTCTGTGAAAATAGAATAGACAGTGAAATCATAATGTTTAATTGTATAATCTTGACTACAGGCTACTTTATGCAAAGTTTCTGTTATAGGCTAAATACAGTGGGGCAAAAAAGTATTTAGTCAAAAATACTGACTAAATACTTTTTTGCCCCCCTGTATCTTAAATAAATGCAAGAACTTAAATATTGTAACTACTGTGTGGAAATTGGTTGCTTCAAAAGTAGACTCATTTTCAACATTTGGTTGTTTAATTATTTTTATCATATAGATTTTATTACTTGTAATATATATAAACAAAAAAGTATATAAACAAAATGTCTCACCTTTTACTAATTTGCAGGACAGTTTATTTAAGTTGCACTTTTGGATGGTATGTAGCCAACAATACAATAGAGATGGAAGGAAGTAAAAAAAACAAGAAAACCAAATTGGACAGAAGAGCAGTGTTTACTTTTAGCTTATGTTCAGTGTTTGGAGAATATTTCTTCTTTCCGCCATTTTGTCCTCTGCTATAGAAGCTCTTAAGCCTTTTAAAAGTCCTCTTCTCTACTCTAAAATGTTTCGTGAATCATTTTTATCTTTAATAAGATGTAGTCATAAATTTTAGGGGAAATTCTAAGAAAATGTCATAATTCTAAGAATTTTCTTAGAATTCCGTCACTAGTAGCAACTTTTAGGCTTAAGAAGCTTTATGAATACGACCCTGGATTTTGCATGAAAATAGAAAGTGTAACAAAGTTAGAAAGAACAACTCATTCTCCAGCATGCTCAGTAAAATAGCCGTTTTACTCACAGGATGGTGCAAAAGTCTTGGGCTCGTTAAAAAAAATAATAAAAAAATTCCAGGAGCAAATATGCCTTTAAAAACATTTTTACATCAAAGAAACTTCTATAAAGAGCAATAATGAGTAATAAAAATAAACAGTCAATATTTGGTGTGAAATATTTGTGCTCTTTCCTTGGAAACAATTCATGGTGTTAAATACACATTTTATAATTACAACAGCTGTTAGTTTTTACTGAGTGTGCTGGAGATTATGCCCAAGTTCTTCTGGTAACTTTATCACACTCGCTCCTTTATATCAAACCTAGTTTCACTTCGAGGTTTTGTGTAATCCTGTGTCATGGAATTACGTGGATTACAAAAAACCTTGAACTGAAACTAAGTTTGTGCAAATTATCATTGGTGGTTTTTAGACAAGCGTCTCGGTTTGGACGTCACATTATGCATTCTCAGACCACCGATCTCAACTCGCGACTCTTTTTCACATCACGCGGAAATGAACGTCAATTATCGAAGGTGCACCGGTCGCTCGGCCCGCACCCAGTGATCGGTCCGATCAGCCTAGGATATAACCGATTCTGTGCATGAGCGCTCAAGAGGCGCAACAAAAACTCAGCCATTGTTAGTCAGGAGCTCCCGGGGGGGTCGTGTGTACATCAGTTGTAGTAGGTTAGGCTTTAGGAGCCAATCATGCGAATCTGTGTAAAATTCCCATCCATGATGGGGTGTGTGTGTGTGTGTGTGTGTGTGTGTGTGTGTGAGTGCGCACCAGTTGGTGTTTCAGAGAAAGCATGTGATAATCCTCTTGTTTCATTTTCAGTTCGATTTTAGGTCAGACATTAAAAATAAGTAAGTAAATTAATTCATAAATAAAATTGCTGGAGCATTATCGGTGCATCTCTGTCAAAAATCTAACAGTGTGAGCTAGATTTTTTTTTTCCTTCCTATAAAACTCCTGTGTAAGTTTGTGTGATTGTTTCCCTTGTTTAAATTTTTCATTTAAAATATCATAATAAACAAATTAATTATTCAGGAATGAGGAAAATAAGCATTTACGCCATTTCAGTTTTAAGGAGAGTGCAGGGGTAATAAAAATTTGCGCAACTAATATGTGGTGTTTTACAGATTAAACAGGAAAAAAAAAACATAGCAGCTTAATTAACCACTTCTTAATTATCAGTAGCATTATTTGAAAATTTTCAGATTGTACACATAATTGTAAAACATTTTTTTTTTTGGCCCAAAAGTGTTTGTTGACGTAAAAGTCCTTAAAGACTTTTGCAAGGTGCTCTGTATACAGCACCTTGCAAAAGTCTTGAGTCACCCCTCATTTCTTCACATTTTTTCCAGCCAGACTTTTTGGTATTTTTTTATGTAGTCTTCAGGAATAGTTCTCCAGGTTTTCTAAAGGACTTTTTTTTGCTCTCATTTTAATTTCAGTCCTCGTGTACAGTACTTGACCAGTTTCAGAGAAATTATTTTTGTTTGGTTGTTACATACGAATACGAATCAGTCAAGAATATAAAAAAAAGAAAGAAAAAATCTAACTAAAGTCCAGTAACCAGTGAGAAACAGCTGCAGATGATGACAGATGATCAGGCCGTTGATTTATTATACTAGTGGTGCTGAATGCTGAGTGGCTTAAACAGAAGAGAGGGGAAATGAGGTTGCTGCTGAGAATATTATGCAAGCAACCAATTTTTAAATTGTAAAATATAATATAGTAAATTTTGTTCCCATTTCTACTGAGAATTTAATATGAAGAAATGAGGGATGACTCAAGCGCAGTACATGATACACATGTACATGGCGCAGTACATGATACACATGATATATACAGTGTATATATATAGTGTACAGCTCTGATGTTGGCTACGTTCTATACTGATAGATTTAGTTTCACGTCTCTATCTGCCATGACAGTAAATGAGTGTGTAAGATGGAGGAAGGGGGTGGGACTTCCTGAAAGTGAACTGTCTGTTAATATTGTATACAGTAGTTCAAAACACCTGCGCAGATCATTTCAGATTCACGTTTGTACTGTAAATATCGCTGTGACACTTTTGGTACAGTAAAGTTTAATATATCTAGTAATCGGTGATAACGCAATGCAGAGGTGCCTATATGGCAACTATATCTCATATGCCCGTGTAAATTAATGAGATTTGGTTATTATGTTTTAAATAGATATGCCAATATTTATAGTCGGGGAAATACTGCTGGACGTAATGACGCTTGATATGCAACCTTGCGGATTTAATTGCATAGGTATAAGTTTGTTACATATTAATATTTTGCTTGCAGGTGGAAAAAAAGCAAGCGAGAGGTCTGCCGCCGTGGTGTAAATTAAAGCCGAAATCAATATGATGGGTTTTGATGGGGAAACCGCGTCCCCGCCTCGCCGTGTCTTTATTTGTTTTTTGAAGAGTTATGTTCATGGCTGGCCCGCCTCGCCTCGCCTGGCCTGGCCTCGCCGTCCTACGTCGTCCTCGGCCCTATTTTCAAAATGCAATTCTTTTGGATTGAAACAGGTCTTTAGTATATGCAATGCATTACCCAAAATGAATTACCACCGACAGTGTGCTCAATCACTTTTTATCTTTTGCCCCGCTTAAAGAAAAAAAGAAGAGTAATCAAAACCTTTCAACCTATTAGAGGGATGACTTTTACAATTGAATCACGGGGACCACAGGTGCGATAACGAGAGCGCTCGGCTCTAAGCTCGAGTGTGCGCTTCCACCTAGCTCCAGATGTTATTTCATGTTTATCTGTTCTTTAAAAGCTGCACTCCGGAGGAGGCCCACCCCCCCCCCTCCCCGCCCACTTCCACACACACACTTCGAATTCGTGTTGTAATGGCGTTTAAGGAAGGAGGCTTTTTTTTTTTTTTTTTTTTTTTTTTCAGAAAG
>JAOTQY010000016.1:5296350-5309298 GCA_026413445.1 Dolichallabes microphthalmus
CATGTGTGCGTGTTTGTGTGTGTACAGTGTGTGTGTGTGTATACAGTATGTGTGTATGTGTTTGTATGATTGTGTGTGTATGTACATATGTGGATATATATATAAATATAAATCTGCGGCCACAATATTTCAGTCAGTGTGACATCGGAGATTTCCCCAGGTTGCCAACAGTCAAAAAAATTTCATTGTTGATGTAATGTTTATCAAATTTTCATCAACAATGCAAAACCAGACCAAAACGTCTGTGCCTGGATTAAATTAAAACGCTTTGAATTTCAAACTATCTTCGATGAAATGAAAATACGTTGTAATGAAAAGACGAACACATTAAAACTGTGTGGCTTTTTTGGGATTTGCTATGGCATTGAGAAACAAAACAGGTCGGTTTGTTTGCGCAGGTTGAAAAATAAAAAGGCACAAATGGTAGGGGCGGACCAGACTGTTTGGGTGTGATCTGCGCTTTTGATGTGGTCTTACTGACCTCATAGGTCATCGTGTTTGGGTTCTGGAAAAAAAACAAAAATGGCACACACTCATTTAATTATTGCTTATTTACAGCTTGTATGGGTTGCTGAAGTGGTGCTAATGACACGAGTGGACATGACTTACGGTGTGAAAGTTACAGTAGCGCTGGTTTTAACAGAGGGTAGAGTTATTAGGGATTGACACTAATCTGTCCAGATGTTTCGATGATATACTGTAAGTATAAAGAGATGACTTAAGAAGATACGCCTCGGGTGTTTTATGCAAGAAGATGCGTCGTCTCTCTGCTTGCGTGAGAAATGCCTCCATTATTTTTGTTATATCTTTAACTGTGTTCTATTTTTTCATGACATCTCGTTTAGCATTTATTTCTTACTACAGCATTAGTGCAGTTTTCTTTAAATAATAAAGAAAACTTATACACAATATGAGCAAGTAAAGAACATATGAAGCAGTTATGTCTAGTGCAATCTGCTTAACATAGTAACAGCATATTTTCCTCTTAGACTTGCTGTAAATTACGTTGTTATAGCTGCCGCCGTCTTGCAGCAACCCATGAATCGTCTCGTTCTGTTCTAGGTTACCTCATGACAGTACATGACCTCGTATTTGTGTAGATCTGTAATTAATTCCTGTACCCAGGAAGAGCGCGTGGGCCGTGTGATACAATGCTCACTCCATCATGGCAATCTGTCCCATATGCCGATGGGTTTGGAAAGGAAGAGAAAAGGGCCTGCTCCAAGCTGTATCTTTATTACCTCGCAGGGGTTATGAGCGTCAAGCCGACCACTGATTTACCAATGCAGAATGAAGTCCGCCTAATGCTTAACCTATATGACAATGATTCCAGATGTATTCCACCCTCGTTTATTGCCACACCGTCCTTGACTCCCCAAGCATCTCATGTTTTGTAATGAAAGCGCCGCTGATGGGATGGCCGCGCAGTTAGGCTCCAGGCCGCCTCTAACGGAAGGTTTTATATCAAAACGGCTATAAGAGAAGTGCATAATGAGGTGAGAGCAGGGAGTCTTGTGTGGGGGTCAGGCTGAAAAGAGGAGGACTACTTCTCTTTGATGTCCTTGTTATGGGGACGACGCACGAAGGCCTGTATCCATCTCTGTCGGAGTAATGAATACTCTGATCCCTATTTTCAGCCGGCAGAAGGACAGTAGCGTCTTCCCTGAACCCAATAAATTTGAGCGGAGATTGGAAAAAAGCAGGGGGAATGGGGCTCAGACTCGCACCTTAAGTGACCAAATGAAAAGCGGCCGTGGGAGACGGAGAAAGAGAAAGTGCTCAGGAAGAGAAGGAAGTCAGCGTTGACTTTGGCTCAAGAACCTCTACAGTACAGTACGCCACCGAAACTCTAAGTGAAAAATTGCAGCTTTAAAGTTTTTCCCTCCCGAGTTATTTTAGGAATGCGATCCCGGGGCAGAGGCTCCGACGGGAACGCTGTTGACTTGCCGGCAGGCATCAAACATCACCTGAAAGCCGCCTTAGACTAACCTGGGACTGGCGGTTAGGGTATTTTTTGCATGTCAAATCACGCAAGATGCCATCAAAAGTTATCATCGTCTGCTCATTCATGCTTGGCCACCTGTTTTTCCAAAGACACAGCCTCAAAAACAGAAGGGGAAAGAAAAAGAAAAAAAAGAATGAACAGTCTGCAAGTCTTTTAGAGGCCTTGTTTATTTGTATTCAATGGAGCAGATTCAGACAAATTACAGCGACACACCTGTTCCCCGGGCTCAGTATGTTACAAAATGGAGCATTTTGTACCTGACATGTTGACCTGCCACAGCCAGACGTGCCTTAATTACTTTTCTCCTAGGTCCATGATTATTTGCATGATAATTTTTTTTTTCTTAACCTGCAGTATTACACAGGGCTGTGCAGGATCACACTTAGCTGCTTTGTCACGATGGGGGAAGTGGCTGCTAGTGGCTGAAGTCTGAGCTTTGACAACAACATACATTTTTTTTCAATATTTCTCAGAAACCCCATTGAGCGTTAAGCTTGATTGATCAAGTGGTAAAACGTACATGGAATTCCCACACTACAGCCTGAGTAATACTGTAATCTTTCTGTCCTATGTGTTAGACACGTATAGTGAGTATACTTTTTTTTGTGTGTGTGTGTTTAGAAACCGAGCAGAGCAGAAACTGATATTTTTAAAGGTTCGACGTGTATGTTTCTGAGAATGAGTGTGTGGGAGTCATTGATGTGGCAACCGTTTCCTCATAGCGCTCAGAACCCGCTTCATGCGGCTACTGTACTGGAGGGTTAGAAGAAAATCGAAAACTCTTCCTGTGCGTTTTCATTACGATACTTTGACAGCTGCTCTGCTGGTTTTAGGCGGCCATCAGAAAAGACTTTTACACTCTGCTTATTCACAAAGAGAATATCATTTTGTTTCATACAGGCTGAGTTGTAGTAGCTTTTTTTTTGTCTTAGTCATGCCAAGGTGGTGTGTGGTATGTTACCACTACAAAGTTATGATGAATAGTTTTCCTTTAAGAAAGCATTGAAAAAAAAATTTTTTTTTACTCTTCTACCACAACGTAATGCCAACGCTCACTTCTTCTTCCTTTTAATTTCCGAAAGAATGACAACTTTTGTATCTGTTTATGATGACATTTACTAAGGTGGCTCAGTGGCATGCGGAAGTCCCAGGTTCGATTCCCAGCCAATGCCCAAACCCCAGTCAGTGGATGCAGTGCCGGTCCCAAGCCCAGATAGAATGTGGATCAGTTGGTCCACTGTGGGGAACCCCTTGAGATGAGTAGCCGAAAGACTAACAATATAGAGTGAAACCTCGGATTGAGAGTAACGCGTTTTTTTGTAATAAATTCTGACTTGGAAAACGAACAAGTCTTGGTTTCCGAGTACAGAGTATCATGTATCACGTATGATTCCCTCTACACCCCCGCCCCCCACACACACACACACACTCGCAGACCCCTCCTACTTTCGCCTTCACAGACACACACACACAAGCACTCTTTCTCTATGCTCTACACAGAAACACTGCTCTGTCATGATTCTTTTCAAAGGTATAATGCAGGTTAATTTGTTTTATTTTTACTTAACATTTTGTGTTAATTATTTTTATGTATTTATGTTTTTGGGCTGTGGAACGAATAATTTGAGTTTACATTATTTCTTATGGGAAAATTCTATTTGGTTTACAACTTTTTGAAATACGAGCCACTTCCAGAACGTAATCCAAGGTTCCACTGTAGTGACTTTTACTGTTTTTTTTTGTCCTTCAACAGCCTCATTTTTAAAGAAAAATTACTGCTTGTTAACTTTGTCCACCAGTGTAAGATTAAATCTCGGTTGACACTGGAGTCTCCTTCCATCATAAACCTCATTTTAAAGAATTTCAATGCCCATGGACAGGCTTACAGTACATTTCATTTATCTTTAGCGTCCCTTTAAATAAGCGTTGCTCAAGAGCCCAACAGTGGCAACTTGGTGGTTGTGGGGTTTGAACATGGGACCTTCCGAACCGTAGTAAAACACCTTAACCACTGACCTCATACTGTGTATATATAGATAACAGATTGGAAAAGGCATTTTTATTATAAACCTCTGATACATACGTTTAATCTGATGATTTGAATTAGTTCCCTTATTTATTTTTTTTCCTGTTTTATTTATAGTACAGCTGTGTGTGTGTGTGCGCGTGTGCGTGTGCGTGTGTGTGTGTGTGTGTGTATATAATCGCTGCAGCTCTTGTTAATGTCTGGTGTGTGTTTTTTTGTTTTGTTTTTTTGTTTTCAGATCCCCCTGTTTACAGATGGAGAGACTATGGTGCCATGGCCATCATCATGGCAGGAATGGCCTTTGGCTTCCATCACCTGTACTGCGTAAGTTCCTGCATACGTTCCTGCATGACATATGTACAGTATATGTTTTTTCTTTTTCATATTTCCTTTCAAAACCCAGGTATCTCGCTCGAGGAACCAAGCTGAGAGTTTGTCACAGTACCAGCGAGGTTATGAGAGGAGAGAGAGAGAGGGAGAGAGAGCGCTCGATGTGCATCACCCTGTCTGCTTTGCGTCATCCGCATGAGCTCACCTCGAGCGCTTTTTCTCTTCATTTCACTTTTCCTTTCTGGGAAAAATCTCAACTCCACCGCACCTCCTTTAGAGAGTCAGGACGCCTAATCCTACCCTGGCCACATGTAGTACTGTATGTGCACTCCATAGCACAACCACCCCTACCCCCATCCCTCCCCCTCGCTTTATATACAGTATGGAGTGCAGGCCGCTGTGCTTTGAGGTTCTATGACGTCATCCTCAGGATCGGAGTATGTTGGATGTTGCTGTGCGCGCGTGTGCATGCGCGTGTTTACGGTACATGGCTTCAAAACAACCACTTCACATACTGTACCCTCTGTAGATCCCTCTGCTTCTGTCAGCGCACACACGGCTCTATAAAGCCTCTCAAGCCTTCGCAGCTATACAGCTATTATTAACAGTTTGGGAAGAGCTCCACGGAGAGCCATTTTTTCCACATGACACAGGAGATCTGCGCTTTTTCAGTCCAAATGTCATTTCTCTCTCGGTATTATGGCATCTCTATAATGTTTCCACTATAATCACACTTGCAGTATGACGTCCTAATTCCACTGAACGGCCAACAAGCACTGTCCACATCAGGATTAATAATAGTATGGCAGTTTATTAAGATTTGCTTATTTTTATTTCAAGCTTTATTTTTGTTCAAATAAATAAAATTTGTCATGTTACAGACAAAACGTAGCGCACAAAGTCACCCCCGCTTCAGACTCATAACGGACAGGTTTGCAGATTGTTCCAAAGCGCTGACACTGGAGACTCCTTCTCCTTCCCCATGTCCTTACACACAGCTACAGGATGTCATAAATTTTTGTAATCCGCTTATTATTAGTCTTAGTCTTATGTGGCGCACGCGTCATACTGTATAACTCCCTGTGAACGAGCTGGCGCTAAGAAAAGATGAAGTATTAGCACTCCGAGCTGCTCTTTAATGATGAAAAGGAACAGACGTCCTCACTTCAGTGAACAACACTGTGGTATACAGTTATCCAGCTTTGTCATTTTATTACACGTTTTGCATCCTGCATTGTTATTTATTTCAACTACTGTCTTAGCGCTCGGTCCGTGTATCTCTGTATCTATCGATCGATGGTCGAGTGCAAATGTTTGCATACCCCTACGGCAGTCAGAAAGACTTCTCCAATTATAGCAACAACACCTGTATTGTGCGCGTCACTGACGTTTCTTTTATCATCACGAATAACACAATTATCAGCTAACCTTCTACTTTTAATAGTTAAAAACAAAAGGTTCTCTAATTTTTATGTGATATAAAGGGATGGAATGTATGTTAAAATATTAAAAGCATTATAGAACATTTATAAGAAGATAAAAATTTTATTTGTATACTCAGAACAACTTTTATATTCCTTTGAGATCTATTTGAAATGATAAACCTGGGGCAAAAGGATACAGGTAAAAAAATCTGTGGAAAAAAATATTTTTTAACATTTGAATAGAAATATTTTAAGTGTTAAAAGGCTTACAGACTGTTTTTACCATTTAGACTGGGTGCAAACGTTCATCTGCATCTATATACTAATTTCTGCCGCATTGTTAGTTGGCTTATTATTTTCAGTTTTAAACCAAACCAAACAAATGCGTCTTTTTAAAAGCTCTTCTTCTTTTATTTTAGACCTATTTTGTCATTAAACTGTCTCGTCTCTCTCATATTAGTCTCTTCACTGAGGGGTGTGTGTGTGTGTCTGCATGTGTGTATCTGTGTGTGTGTGTGTGTGCGCGCTGACATGGGTAGGCGGTATTCCCTGGTGTGAGCTCTCACACTGCTGTCATATCACAGGAGCGGCGTGCCAGTGTCACCATATGCCCCGCGCTCGGCCCATCCTTTATTTATGCTATAGAGCATGGTGTAAACACCACTCGCAGCAGCCCTCTTATTAATTACCCCAGCGCTGACAGCCATTTAATCTTTTTCAACTTAAAAGTGTTTATTACTTTTGCCAGTGTCAACAACGCTCGGGGCCGCTGTGAAAACCTGCCCGGACCAACTGTTCCTCTCTCCGGCAGACCGAAGGCCTGACGCGCTTGTAGCTCGCAACAGGACCTCCTGTTCCAGTTCCCCGTTTGTCTAATGCTACTGAGCGGTGTTCGCTTGCGGCAGGAAAAAAATAAAAATGTCTTGAGAGTCAGCGAGCCCAGGGATGTGTTAGCCCTCCGACCCACTAGCTCATCCTCTGTGTATGAACGTGTTGTTGAACAAGGCTTAACTCTGACAAGCAATTGTGCTCACAAGGTGACATGTTGGAATGGAGCAGCCAGGCTGTGGGCAAAAAGGCTTAATGAAGTTGAACCCAAAGTCACGCCCCGTTGCTTAATTCTTGGCCTGCTTGTCAGCTATTGAGTCAAATTGTTGAGGATGACGTGAACAAACCGCAAGATTTTCCAGAGGGAGAAGAAGAAGAAGAAGAAGACGACGACGAAAACGCAAAAGGATGTGGAGGGGGTGGGGGGGATGATGCAAAGTGGCTTAATTACAATTTGTGTAATGACACACATCAGGAAATCATGCTCCTTTTAGTCATGTGAATATTTTACTTGCTTCCTTTTTTTTTTTTTTTAAACTGATATTTGATTTGGTTTCCCCGCGTGTCCCCATTTAGCCCAAATTGGTAGACGTGCGTCCAGTTCTGGGCGTGTGCGGCCGAGCGTGCCCTCACACGTTGGCACCGTTGCTTACCCCCCACCCCCTCCACTCCCCTTTTCCTGCAAGCCATTCTAATAGCGTGTCATGTTTTTAATTGCAGAAATACATCCTTCCCCTCATTATGGGCAGCAAAGAGGACAAGAAGCATCTGCAGAGGATCGAGAGCAGCATCGTCGACATGAGTGGCACGCTGACACAGACAGGTGAAGATTAATATCTTCATCACTTTTTCCTCCTTAACATTTTCCTTCATTTATCTGTCGCCAAAATCTGCTCACATTTTACAAATGACGGTCCTGTCATTTCGCTTTAATTTGAAATTGCTTGTTTACTGTCAGCTCAGCCTCAATTAATTACGTTTCGCTGAAAAGCTCTTAACCTCGGAATATTAATGAGGGAAAGGGGAGTGACAGCGTTTCGTTTTTTTTTTTTTTTTTAATGTTATAATTTTTTTCCCCTTTGTGACTGCATGGCGAGAAAGTTCATTTTAATTTCCGTCGCACTGGTGGTGTGGCTTCTTGGCTGCATCTCGAGCGGGACGGTGATTAAGTGTGCAGTGACAGGTGCTTCTTCTGCATTGGACAGGAGAGGAATCTGAGGAGCGCTGTCAGAGAGGGATTCCTCCCCTCCTTTTCTTTCAGGTCTTCTGCGCTCTGCTCATCCCCCTCATCCAACACTCATCCACTCCTTCATCGCCGTAATTAAAAGAGCTGGCAACCATGAAAGCGGGATGCTTCCCAGAGAAACTTTAGTCTCGTTAGTCCTGCGTTCACTACGTCACCCTTCGACACACTGAGCAAGGATATAACTAGGCGTTGATACGCAGATTATGGGTTTAAATCAGATACAAATACAGATGCAAACTTTTTTTTGTTTGTTTGTTTTTCCCCCTCT
The DNA here is from genome assembly GCA_026413445.1 of Dolichallabes microphthalmus. Lineage (NCBI taxonomy): Eukaryota > Metazoa > Chordata > Actinopteri > Siluriformes > Clariidae > Dolichallabes > Dolichallabes microphthalmus. The sequence continues at coordinate 5,304,478 of JAOTQY010000016.1, forward strand.
GTTGTCTGTTGCTTGACCTGACCGTTGCTTTGCAGTGCACAAGGCAGTTCTTTATCATTATGAATGGAAATCTTCAACAGGAAAGCGTTTGTATCCAGACGGTGCCACAATCATTTACTCATCTGTTAGCCGGTGTATATTGTAGATAGCATATCGCTTTGTTTTCCCTCCTTTAAAGGTCCCATAAGTTCTTAACAAGTTAACACAGGTCTCAGAACTACCACCCCCCATCCCCCCCCAATAGTAATTCTGTTAATACTCTAGCTGAAATACCCCTTGCAATTTTTCATACCTCTTGAAACTCACTCTGTTTCACTTCTCCTCCGAACGTGCTGTGTTTCACTGTCTATGCAAATGCGCTACTGCTGAGTCCCACCCAGTAAACAACAAAGCAGAGCAACGAGCTGGGGGAAGGTTTCACTGTACTGGTTTTACTGTATACGAGGTCACATTAGGGGGACAGTGTAATTGGCTCGTTTAAACCCAGGCCAGGACACACTGGAGACCCAACTGAACGCCTAAAAATGAGGTAAGTAGCAAGGTTGGCCTCCTCGGAGCATCTTCTCTTCTGGAGATCTTCATATAGTATGAAAGCGGAATATTTTCTCCCAACGTCATTGCCTATATATACACACTGTACATACAGTAAAAGATGTGTTCTTCATATGAGGACTGTTAAAATCAGGAATAATATATTTCCTAAACCTCCCCCTGTTTGAAGTTCATACTTTTCTGGTTTTGATTAAGAGAAACATTGAAGAGAAAAAAGGTCACAAGAGATTATGGTGGAAATGGGGACAAATCAGCCAAAGTCATTAAAGGACCCTGTTTAGACGAGCAGCAGCAGTGTGTCCCAGCTTTGTGACACTTTCTGGAAGCAAGTCCAATGATCTTTTCTGATCTTTCTGTAATGTAAGCCACAATAAAAGTAAAATGTTATAAAGTGGTGATTGTTGACAACTTTAAATAACATTCCCCAGGTTTGTCTTCACTACAAGTCATCTCAGAGTTGTAAGATGTTTTTGAAGACATAATTGTTTTTTTGTTGTTGTTTTTGAAATATCCTAATATAATAATAATAATGATTTTTTTTACACAATTTTGCAAATAAACCCTGATTTTTTATGTATATTTTTTTTTAACCTTAGCTTAATTCAACAGCTTTACAACTGAACCGAACATGAGTAATTAAAATGTAGCCTAAAGTTCCTATACAGTAGCATTGGTTTTCCTAAATAAAACAATCAGGGCTGCATTTATTTGAACAATAAAAGAGTAACTTAATTAAACAAACTGATTAAGCAAAACGGGCTCCATTTTTACTATATCTGTTACAATATGTCATCCGTTATATTTCTAAAAGGGATGTCAGTGTGTGAAACGTTTTAAGCGTACCGCCTCAAATGTACAGAACCTCAAATGCCTCCAAAATCTCAACTTGAAAATGTTGAGCAGTTGCGATCACTCGGGGACACAGCTTCTGAGGTTCGAGACTAATTCGGCTTCGTGGTGTTTTGAGACGTAGTGTTTTGGAGAAAAACACTCCTACAATTGGAGGCTTTTTTCATACACTGCGTGCATAACTGTTGGAAGCTCGTGCACTCGGCCAGAATTGTTATGGCTGATGACCAATCAAGCTGAAGACTCAATTAGAGTAAAAAAAATATATATATTTTTTAAATAATTGATTTTAAAACCACACAAAAGAATCGCGATACACAACGCAATTGTTTTTGTTCCCTCATCTCTAGTTATTTTAAATGAATGGCCTTTGTATCCAGTAGCCCTAACCCTATTTTTTTCCCCATTGTTCCCAGGATCACAGTGGTAGGATTTAATTAGTTATAATATATATTAAAAAAATTATAATTCTTTCAATTATGGCAACACCCATGTCTGATTTAAATCCGATTACAGATATTTGAAGCGGTAACCAGATCCAGTAGCATTGTCTCATACATATCATAAATAGTCTAAGAGAGTGTGTGTGTGTGTGTGTGTGCGCGCTTGTGTGCGTTCCTGCGTGAGTATGTGTGTGCATACATACATACAAAAGAGAAATGAAAGGACTAGAACTTTAAAATCTCTGCCTTTTTTTATTAAATTTTTTTTATGCTGTGACATTTATTAGATTGATCTTTATTTGCACATTGGACTTTTGACAAGACCGGCGTTACAGTACTTACTTTGCATGAGACCCTACTAGCGTTAACGGCAGGTTTGAATTTGTCCTGATTTCAGGCATTTAGAATGGTGAAACCAAATTTCTGTCTGGCCACATATTTGTGTCTGGCACTGCTGTCGGTTGGAGGCCGTCTCCTCTTCCTCTTCTTCTTCTTTTAAATTTCTTTCTCTTTTTTTTTTCTTTCACATTTTTTTGCCGACCCAAAGTAAGCAAATCGAGTGCCGGAAAAAGCGAGGATGTCACCAGTTACAATTGATACATAAAGAAATATCAGGCCGTCTGCACTGGCAGACAAGCTGGACAGGTTTTTTTTTGTTTGTTTTTTTTTTTGCATGAGGATTATGAGTTTAGTGTGTTTAGTGATTTTAATCTTTTCCTCACAACAGCGTTGTCGTGTGCTTTGGGAGTGCCTGAGGAGGCCTTGTGAATTGGGAGCCTTTGCGTGCAAGCTAAGTGTGGCTTTCTTTATCTGATTAACAAATGAGCCCTTTCATTGTCATTTTGGTTCATATATGCAAAGAAAAATCCTTCCTTCGTGTTATAGTACGTGCCGTGTCGTCATTCCATCCGGTTTCACCTGCTTTAATTCCTGCTTTGTTTAGGGTCACGTTGGAGATTTACGTGATAAGGATGGCCTCGATGCGCAGCTGAATTTCCTTGTTGAATCCCCCCCACACCTTTTTTTAAGTCTTTTTAGAGTCTCGCTCTGTTTTTTCTGCCTCTCAGTGGCTCAGAAATAGCCCACCTTTCCTCTGTTAAGTCAGTCAGTCACACGGCTGATCTAATTTGCTCTGGCTGCACTAGCCAAGACGCTATTGTACTTAATGACTATTTCAGTTAACTGTTGGGAGAGGGTTGCAATTACAGCACGAGTTTCCCCTCTCCTCACAACATGAGTAATAGCAATTGACTGCCTCTCTCTTGCTGATAGCTCGCACCCTTTGTTAACTCCGTGTATTTCTTCACTATGAAGTGATGCGTCTCTTTGAATACAGCCACATTACTCTCCCCTCCTCCGAGCAGGCCCCGACTCCTATTATGATTTCCCTGCGACTTTGCACACACAATTAATGAAACGGGGCTTGGAAGCACTTCAGCGCACGCTCACACACACACACCGGCTGTAAACGGAATCGTACTGGCTGTTCTGCCGCTTTGCCGGAGCAGAGCATATTGCTGACCAGCTGGCCATTAAAGAAACAGAGAGGCCTGGACATGTGTAGTATACGATATATAGAGGTATCCACTGAATAATTTGCACTACACGGATCGTCGCAGCAGCTGTGAGACCACTCGCAGCTTCTCGAATTCACCCACTCGTTTTTCTACAAAGACGCGGTTTGTTTCAAGCCGAGCGACCCCGACCGGCCACATTATATACCCTGGCCTTGTCCTTCTCAGCTCTGTTTCTGAGCAATTGACATCCGTCGTTGGGGTGAAACCCGAGCAGCTGTTTGTGCTTAACATGTCGGTGCCCACGTGTCATTAAAATGACATTTCTGTGCACAGAAAAATCCATTATCCTGTATAAACACTCCGATTAATTGAGACACATTATTGGAAGAAATGTGGTTAAAAAAATAATGAATGATGATCACTTATTAAAGATGCATGGAAAAATAAATTGACAGTAGAAATCATAGCTGTTTTTAATAGTTAAAGTAAAGGCATTTCCACACAAGCAGTATGACAGGACTGGTACCAAACAGCTGTGTGGCAAAAAGGAGACCACTTGTTGGCGAGCCTCATCAGGAACCAAATGGTGTGCTTTGTAAATACCGGACAATAATCAAAGGCTCAGAGTGATGGGTGTGTTGGAGAAAGAAGGGAAGCGATGGATCCATCATGCATAGCGCCCACTGTACAAGCCTTCTGGAGTCAGTGTTATCACCTGGGGTCGCTTCAGTCGGTCAGGTCAGCTACGTTATGCGGCAACAAAACGAAGTCAGCTGACGACCTGAATGTGCTGAATGATCAGGGGATCAAATCTTCTTCCCTGATGGCACGGGTATATTCCAGAATCATCGTCACACATGAACTCGACACCACACTGTGCACCGTAATCAAAGCTACAGGGTGTCAATGAAATCTGGAAAAAAAATATTTTTGGCCAGGTAGCATGTATTACCAGAAAACATGTCATTACGATGTCTCCCTTTTTGTTTCCTCACAGAAAAATGCAGCTCATCATTTGATGGGGTTATGAAGATTTTCCTGAAGATCTCTCCATTTTTTTTGTGTTTTTTGTTGATGTTTTTCCTCAATACACTGCCTGTGTTGCTGTGCTACCGTCAAAGCAGTTAGCAAACATTCGCAAAATACAATACACTAATGGGTATCCTGTGACGTACAATATGAGCCACAGGGTTGATGAAATGTAAACGCCTGATAGACATCACATGATAACCATCGCTGTATTGTGTTGCCAGATAACTATGCTAACTATGTGCAGCTTTGCTTTGAGGTACTGCTACCATGACGTTTGTACTGCAAGTCTGCATGCTCTACCATGAAGCATGTTCTTATGTCAACATCCGTCAAGAGTTAGTCAGGTCTACAGTATTAGGTATACAGGACGGCCCAAAAGCCTGCATCCTTAGGAATGTTTTTTTTTTTATATATATATGAAATTTATC
>JAOTQY010000016.1:5352521-5369980 GCA_026413445.1 Dolichallabes microphthalmus
TGGAGGAACGTTGTTTCGTTTCACTGTGTACTAACTGTATATGGTTGAAATGACAATAAAAGCCTTTGAACTTTGAATTACATTACATTTGTTACTCGCTCCTTATACAACAGCGTAAATTATTTACAAGATGGTTCACCAACTAGGTTGGCTTATAACTTTAAACAAACAAAAAAAGTTTTTAGAATTAAGAACAACACAAAATTTGGCTAACATCCTAAAGGCTAATGAATTTGTAACGATTTACTTTCAAACTACAGGGGTTGTGAAGTTACCATTGAATTATAAAAACGTTTCTTCTTCTTTTAAAACTTTTTTTTAAGTCCACTAAAATCATTCTGTGGAAATGATATTAATGTTTTGACGATGTTGGCCCTAGTGGACTTTACCGTCATCGCATCTGTATTCTTGTAAACATGTAGTGTACCTGGGATGGGACTCGGTCGAAGTTCTTCCCCAGCATCCTCCTCATGTGCTTGCGGGCGTGAGATGTCATCTGATGCTTAAGCAGGAAGGAGAACATGCAGCCTTCACGGATGCAGTGGAAGTGACTGTTCACCTGGTTGTACTTGCAGCCTATGCAAGAGAAACACAATGCGTTTCTCATTAGCGACAAAAGCCGACCTCTGAGACAACAACTCTAGCACCGGTCCTCAATAAGGTGGTGATGAGGAAAATCTTGGAGCAGATGAGTCCGGCTCTTATTACTTTCTCCAAAGTGTCATACTGAGAAAGTGGCGCTTTCAGAGATTAGACCTGTGGTGCTCTTTATTACAATGACATCTTTTATTCAATTTGGAATTTACATAAATACATTCTGCATTTGGAGAGGCAATAATGCACAACCCTGCAAACCAAAGTAAACACACAATTATTTCCATATTAAATTCATTTTTCACAACCTATCTGCTGTTATTGTATTTGTTCACTCCGTTGCTCTTTTTCTCTTTTTTCCAATCATCCCTTCATAAAGTAGCCATGCAGTTTTTTTTTTTAATTGCTATGGTTTTTTAATTTTTTTCTTTTTCTTTTTTTTTTTTAAATTAAATGACTGTTTTTTTTTCATGGCGTAATCAAATGGACGCTCATGATCATTTTATTGCAAATAATGCACAGAAAAATAATAAAAAGCGGAGCGTTCAGGGCAGGTGCCGGCTGGTCGTGTTACCATGGCATCCGTGGCACGGCATGGCGCAACAAGCTGCTTGTCATCAGATCGTTTTCCGTACGCGCGCACGGGCAAGACACTTTAAACAGAGCGAGCTGAGCAAATAAGAATGACAAGCCGAAATGTTGCAGATCTTTGAGCCTGCGCTTCCTGGTAACATCATCCTCAGTGGTGTGTTTAATGTTGCTGCCATGGATACTCTGCTCCCAGTCCAGCTGAACCATCAATTCCTCATCATCCTTGCCACTTGCTTTGGCAACATGCTCCTGTTTTTTTTTTTTTCTCTCTTTTTTTTTTTTCAAAGCTTAGTTGCTACAGATCAAAATAAAAGTATTGCTTTTTAAGACTTGTTTCCAACCTGGCAAAAAGTTTTCCTTTCTTTTTTGTACTGCAGAGAAAGGGAGGAGAGAGAAAGGGAGGGGAGGGAGAGAGAGAGAGAGAGAGAGAGAGAGAGAGAGAAAAAAAAGCTTTCAATTTGCCTGTGTGATGATGATCGAGGTTTGAAAAAGAGCAACACAAACAGACCGAGCTAGACAGGCACAGTAATTAACAAACATGTGTAATTGCTCATTCCTGACAGGTTAAATATACCCAAGAAAACAGCCTGTGTTTGATTGCTTACTATAAATACGGAAGTATTAATATATGACAAAAAAGGCAGACACCATTTTTCTTGGCCTGATTTTTAATCCAAATGAACCGTCCCAGCTCTTTTCGACTATTTGTTAGAAATGTATTTCTGACGTAGTCGGGAATTTGACGGTATTTCGACTTTATCCGACGTTCGGGACAGAAGGTCCGACGCCAGCATGCTAACGCTGATGTGATGAGACACGAATACTACAGGGAAACCTTTTACAGAATCCGGCTTGCTGCTATTGTGCTGGCGTGATTGCGCTGTGATAGTGGAACAATTAGCGATGTCAGCGGAGGGAGCGGCTTTTTCCCCCTCTGCCTGCTGAAGTGTGTGGAAACAGTGTTCGCAGCAGGGGACAGTATTGATGCGGAATTACTGTTACATCATCGCTGATGCGATTTCACACCTTTTCTTTTCTGTTCTGCTCGGTAGGGCTTTGACTAAACAAGACTTTCTGGAAGCGCTGCCCTTTTTTGTAAAATAACATAATGACTGAAATAATGAGGCGTGTGGGACGACTACGCGACACAACGAGACACGAGTTATTACTTTGACCAACCCTGAAACGTGGCAAATCTCTGACGTGCTGCGGAGGCGAGAGCCTTACCAGGCCGGCCGCACTCCTCTCTCTTGGTGAAGTATTTGAAGCCGTTGGCCGCGCGGCGCTCGGCTTTCTCGTGCTTCTTGATGTGCCACGGCAGCTTGGTGGTGATGTTGGTGACGAAGTAGCAGCCGGGTCTCAGGCAATGGTAGTGTCCTCTCATCCTGAACTCGCAGTGCTGCGGAGGACGAGACAGACATTTCACCGATATTCATCGATGTTATGACGACTGATCGTTAATTAATAAACCTGTTAAAGCTTTTCGTTTAACCAGAAGAGTTTTTTCTTTAAAATTTACTTGTCAGTAGTATTAAAAGAATAGATGATCTCTTTACAGGTTATGTACCACAGAACACTACTGTTTTATGACCAGTAAACAACTTCTCCCATTTGTTTCCCATAATCCAAAGCCATACAACTAAGCACCTCAAGGAATGAGGATCTGCTGGTGGGATCTGAACTCGCATCCTTCCGCAACGAAGCTCAACATCCTATGCATTCAGCTTCACCACACTACAGTAGACGATTAAGCGACCAGCTCTGACGGAAGGTTAAGCCCCGACCCCAAATAAAGATCGAATTCAATCCTGTGTTTGATACAACTAGCTCACTGAGGTAAGAGCATTTCCCTCCTGTGTTGTAACCCGTTTCCAAACCTCCATCTGTTTACCGAGAGGCATCTCCCTCAGGAGACGACAAACAGGATCTCCTCTGCTCAGGAGTAGAGGCGGTGGGGGACGTGGTGCATGAATGCATCCATTTACAGTAGAGGTTTAGCTCCAAATAAGGACACAGGAAGCACGGTGAGTGCTTTGTACTATTAATGATGACATTTTTCATGAAAAGCTTACACTCATCTCCCACCCCCCTCCCCCTTCCCACTTTGTGATATTTACGTATTTTTCATCTTAATTCGTTTAATTAGAAGTAACCGCCTGTTTGTCGTTGACTTTGATGGCTGTGTGTGAAGCTTGAGCTCACCTGGTTGGGACAGAGACACTGTAGAGAGTAGTAAGAGAACTGATCTCGAACATTGACCAAGCTGTTGTTGGGGTTGATGTGGTCCAGGCAATGTGACTCGGCCTTTCCAGACGTCTTACAGACATACTTGCAGTTGCCGAACAGACAGTGGAAGTGGAATTTGTTGGAGTATTTGCAGTCCGTTGCTAGACAGGGGTCACTGGTGGAGAGGACACACAAAATATATATATATTTTTTAAAAGTTAATCGCTCATTGCTTGTATATTCCTCCAATACGTGTACAAAGTCTCCTTTAAAGCACTCACTTGTCTTGAAACTGCAGGAAGCCCGGTTTGACCTGAGGCTTGGCATTCTCCAGTGAAGTGGTAGCAAGCGGAGAGGACGCGGCCATGTTGGGGACGGAGGCAGGAAGTGGGGGGATGGAGCCCGTCAGCTGTTTCCACGCCGACAGGGAGGGGGATGAGGCGTAGGCCCCTGACACTGCTGCACTGGGCACGTCCATGGGCGGAGTGTTGGGCACCGAGACGGGCACAGCGAGCTGATTGGGGACGCCCTCGTCGGACTCCTTGGCCTCGTTGAAAGCGGTCTCCGGTTTAACCTTTAGGTTGGCTCTGAAGTGGAAGCTAATGGGAGACAGAAAGACATCATTACATCCAATTAGATCCACCGGCGAGGCCGTGATACAGCTGCTAAACATAGCACATCATTAACATCACCTCAAAATAATGACGTAAATAGGGGAGAGAGTGAGCGTTCAGAGGCGCTCGAATCTCAATCTACTGCTCATTAGCAGCGTGGATGAGAATGAATAGCGGCCTTACTTGGAGTGTTTGATGGCTCCGTCCACCGTACTGAAGAGAGCGCCGCAGTCCTCCACAAGACAGTGGAAGTGGACTTTGTGCAGGAAGTCACACTGGGCATCACAGACTTCATCGGTATCGTATCTGTGTATCAAAGAAAACGAGAAAAATAATTTTTTTTTTAAAAAAGGCAACACCAGCATCAAGACAAATAATGCTTTCACCGGGACCCGCTTCTGTACGTAAGGCCGGAATAACATTTTGCACAGACGCATCTGTGACATTGTCACACATAATATTATTTGTCCAGGCCAAGTGTTTTATTTCTATATCGCTGACCAGGGACAAACACACCACACATGGCAGTGACAGGATAAAAGCAGACAAAGAGCGCGAATGAGAAAGCACAGGGTCAGGGTGAAGTAAAAACAGGAATGGCGAAGCCAGGGAAGAAGAATGGACTGGATCGCAGCAGGACGTTGTGAGCCGAGAACGACTCCATCAAGCCGACGAGATCCCGGACGTACCTGCGCAGGTAGGTCTTCCAGACCTCGGCGGGTTTTTCCGGGACGCGTCTTTTGATCAGCCTGCTGAGGTACTGAGCTGCGTCGCAGCTATCGGCGGCCTGGCTGCTCTCCAGCTCCGATTTCAAGTTCAGAGCGTTGAAGAAGCCCTGATTCATCTGTGACATCTGCACACACACACGGCAAACACACCTTTATACATCGGTATGTACATGTGAGCAAGTGCGCTCAGCCAACATTGGGTTCACAAACACAATCAGCCTTCTACTTGAGCGCAGGCCAACACACAAGCCAAGTGTCTTTGTCTATGTGAGTGTGTGTGTGTGTCTATGTGTGTGTCCTGCTCTGTGCCAGAAGCCCCGGATGAGGCTGGGGTACGATCATGTTCAGTAGAACACAGATAGTGAGAGATAAAGACGGGGACTAAGTGGGACACAGTGTGATACCTCTTTAAATCATCAAGGTAATGGAACGTACACTGGATAGCGTTTATATTAGTCAAGAAAAGATGTATGCTTAAAACAATGTCCATTTTAATCTCCAGAAAAACACACAACGTTTAAATATTCTCCCGTTAAACACTTTGTCTTTTTAAAAAATGAGGGTGACGCTTGGTCTTTCTTCCTTTCTTTTTTTTCCCTTTTCTTTTTTTTTTCCATCACTGCTGACTTTTTAATCAAATAATTTACAAACTCCATTAATAAAGACAGAGCGGCTTGAATAGAGACCGAGAGAGAAAGGAGGAGGGGGGAGAAAAAAAATGTGCCCAGAGTTCAAAACAGCTCATCAAAAAACAAACATCTCTATATATCTGGAATGGCATCTAGCTCTTGCTTCATTATATTAATTTGTAAGCGGAGGGCTGAAATTACACTGTATGAAAAATGGCTGGAAAATTTAAATGATACAAACTCATCTTATTAGCTGGCAAAACATTAAAAAACAAACAGCCCGCTCTGCGTGTTGCTAATTCGTCTTGGGCTGGAAAGTGCATGATGGATGGATCTTACCTTATTCATAACTGAGGATAAAAGAGATGGATTTCCCGGCGCCGGGTGTCCGTTTGATTCATTACTGGAAAGGGGAAAACGGGCAATGTTTAGGCAAAGATTTGCATTGGAACAGTAAATATGATTATTTATTTCTGACTGTGTGAATATGCAATGAAGGAAATGGACACATAAATAAGATGTAACTTAATGTATGAAGCGGAGTGGTGGAAGTGGGTGGAGTAAATGCGCGCGCGTGTGTGTGGGGGGTAAAATCAAGGTTTACACAAACGGCCTTTCATTTAAATGAACGCGTCATGTTTCATACTTGACGCGTGCCGTTATAAAAGGTACTGTAGAAGAGGGGGGAAAAAAATATTATGGTGAAATCTTTACATTTGTGTGATAGATTTCCACGCGAGGGGGCTGAGAAAGGTTACGGTGTGTAAATCTCTTCCTTGACCACTTTGCAGACTCCACCTCGTGTGGTGGCTTTAACAAGAGCACTCAAACTAATTAACACAATACACTATTATTCAGGAGATAAATCACGAGGCGAGGGGTGATGGGTGTGGTAACGGGAGGGGGTGGGGGGCATACCCGTGGTCTTTCTTGCTCAGGTCGAGGCTGTGCTCTTGCATGGACTCCTGGGTCGGTCCAGAGGTGCTGTCCATCGGCTCCTGCTTCACTTGGACCGGATTGAACCGGCTTGCTTGAGCCTGCTGTCCATTTCCTGAGGAGACCGAGAGAGAGAGAGAGAGTGAGAGTGAGAGAGGTTATTGTTGGTCAGCATTATTACCCTGTGATGAGATCCGATCTGACTCGTGTCCAGGCCGAGGAGAGGGCTGGCAGTGATAATTATTGCAGAATTATGTCAAGCCGTCGAGGCATTTAAAGGATGATTGAGAGGCGGGAGGAATGAGGGAAAAAGACTCCTTTTTCAGCAGCACTTGTCACAACCCATTTGCGCGCCTGCCTCTTAACTGGTCATTACAGCGCACGCTAATACTGAGGGAATGTGGCAGCTTCAGATGGAGCGAATCCCCCCCCTACCCCCCCACACAGCCCTCCTCCTCCCTCTCATCGCCACTTGTCCTTGTTGGCCTGACGACGGGCGGCGGTCAGCCGCCGAGCATGCCCCGAAAGAAACATCTCCTCCATCAGTCAGATTGGACGTGACAGCCAATCGGTGACAGCCAATCAAATCGCTCAGATCCTTCAGACAGCTGGCGGTCTCGATCGTTTTTACACAAAGGTATGCGGATTTAAAAAACAAACATGGAATGGGGTAAAACAAAAAAAAAAAACCAAACAAAACAAACAAAAAAAAAAAAAAACGCTGAGTGACCTGGCTTTTCCCCAAACCCCGAGTGACTGAAATATTAATTCGTCCTCAGGCTATAGAGTGAAAGCCAGGCCTTCGGAGGCCTCTAAGTGGTATTTTATATTGAAAAAAAAGGAAAGAAAGAGAGGAATAGAAGTGCTGAGTGCATCAGCCGTGATTGGTTTTGTGGAGAACTTGCTTTTCAGGAAGTCAGGCCTGTTGAGAAATAGTGACAGGCAAGGACGTGGCATTGCTGTCTGCCCTTGGCCCTCAACGCAGTGTGTGTGTGTGTGTGTGTGTGTGTGTGTGTGTGTGTGTGTGTGAGTGAGTGAATAACCCACGATAAGACAAACACTTAATGATTGCAAATCCTGGAAGCCAGACATCAGGGTTGTCATTTACGGCTGTTTACATCAGTTAAAAAAAAAAAAAAGTAAAAAGGCAAATTATGACTCATTCGTAGGAACTGCCACAACTAATGCTGTGAAAATCCCCACTGCACTAAGAAAAAAAAACTTTCTGAACCAGCACCCAACTAACACAACCAATCATCACCAGGTTAACCTCTGTCTCCTCGCTGATCACGCTCTTCCACACACACACACACACACACACACACACAGCTGACATCAAAACCACAGCACACTCACTCCGCTTTAGGCTGCCTGTGGGAATGAATCGCCTGAAGTTTTAAAAAAGACAGTTAAATAATGACCACATGAAAGGGAAGTCATTAAATTCTTTATCAGCCTCACAGTCTCCATGACAAACTCACTGATAATCTTAGAGAGAGAGAGAGAGAGAGAGAGAGAGAGAGAAAGGCGGGAGTGAGAAGAGGGAAGAAAAAAAAAAGGCGCCTGATCTCAAAGCGGGATTTTTCTGGAAATTATCCAAGAATAATGTTCTAGCATGTAATTACTCCTGCTAAGTTGCCGCGCTTGCGAAAGATCATTTGTACTGTATGTCTAATTAGCGAGCCTTTGAGATTCCAGGATCTTGGAGTGGAGTAACGCTCGGGATTAGACCTCCGAAATATTACTGCGAATAAAATCAAATGAAATCGAATGAAAAACATAAAAACGATCCAGTGTGCGGTTCTACCTGAACGCGTTAGGAAGTCACTCGCGGCGGTGCAGTCAGTGCAGCGGATGACACCAAAAAAAATAAGTGTGTTTTTTTTTACTCGTGCAATCAAAAAAAGAAGAGAGAGAGAGAAAAAAAGAAACTGCGAGAAAAATAGCCGCAGTAAACATTGTTCACTCCTTTCTAAACGCTGGGCCCTGACCACATCCTCTTCATATTTTACACAAATGTCCTGTTCACACGGCATTTCTGAGCAAACACATAAATTTAGCAATGACACTTCATGATCTGCTCTCTCTCTCTGCATAGTGTGGGGCTTTTTTTTTCTTCTTCTTCTTCTTCTTCTCTCGAAATTTTTTTTGTTGCTTTTTTCATAGTTCACTAAATTAAACACTAGCAAGCTCATTGTTGAAGTGTGAAATTATGACACACATATGAACACGCTCTCTCCAGTGACTGGAGTCGCACCATCTGGGCCCCCTCAGACACATGGACCCCATCCCACCCCTTAGCGCTCCGCTCCCATCCCTCTTTCCTCTCCGCTGAGTATCTGCAGAGATCTCCGAGGTGGAGTGAGTGTATGACAGCATACACACCCCTACAGCAGCTGGGCCTGCTCTCTTCAGCCCCGTTCCCCTCCTCCAGGACCCCTCTTCCTTCGTTCACGCGGCCCACCTGCTGCTCCGTACCTGCGCCGCCGTAATCCGGAGCAGGGCACGTTTCGCGTGTTTAAAATGTGACGCTGCTAAACGACTCGAGACGAGATTTTCACAGCATCTAGCTTCTGCTAAACGTGCTGGAAAGAGATTTTTTTTTCCCCGTCTTCTTCTTCTTCTTTTTTTTTTTCTTTCTTCACAAGATCTGACTCCGGCAGAAATCATTCATATTCAGGCACTAATGTATTAGCGTCTAAAAATCCTCGAATCTCACACAGGAAATACAGATGTGATGTCAAATTGAATATATTCGAACACACACACCTCACTGAGCACTGACTCATTTCTGCCTCAACAATTTTTTTTTTTTTTCTCCTCCCCCACCCCTCTTTAGATCAGTCTGCGTTATGAAAAAAAAAAGGGCGGCTTTATACCTTCAATTTCTCAACTTAATTTTGTTCGGGCTCCATTCGGTCGGAGCGAGTGCGCGCACAGATAAGAGGCTGATGATGAGGAAGCATGTAGAACACAGAGTCTGGAAACCTCCTGAGAATGCTATTAGAGGCGGCTTTACCGGGGCCGCTCGCTACCACTCCAGCACTTATCAGCTAATGGATTGTGGGTATCAAGGCAATGATCACAGCAATAACGGGTCTAGGGCAGCAAAGCAGCCCCTCAATATTTGGCCTAATCCTGAAATCAGAGATTTGTGTACTGTCTACGGAGCAAATGAGCCGATGGCCCGCGTGTGCCCTTTTACTGTCAGACGAGAGAGGGAGAGGGAGAGGGAGAGGAACGAAAGAGAGAGAGAGAGAGAGACAGAGAGAAGAGGAAGTGTTGGTGGTATAATGGTGTGAAAAGGAAAGATGGGACCTGCTTGCTTATTCTTCCTTTACATACATCTCATAAACATGAAAAAAAAAAAAAAGATCAGTTCCTGTTTAGATCCTTTTTATGCTGTTCTTTCACTGATCTTTTTTGCACTAATACTGTACATGCCAAAGATCAGGTCATTTCTTAACTTGGTTATGCAAATTATATGATATTGAATAAGAAAAAAAAAAATTGAGAGAGGATGAAAGAAGACGGGACAAGCCCTAATAAATTTTCCCCGACAAGATCAAACTCTTAGAGGAAAGAAGAAAATTCACCTGTGTCAAGGTTGCTCGTGGTACTGAGTGCAGCCGCAGCCAACCTCGCCATCATGGGCGATATCAAGCCCTTACTGGCTGAGATCTTGTCCATGATGGAGGAGGCAGAGTAGGAAGTCGGGGTTGAGGCCACAGATGCCGCCTCACCAACTGAGCTAGAGCTTGGAGCCACAGAGTCCCGGGGTGTCGAGACGGCGCCGGAGCTCACGGCAGAGATCATGCCAGCAGCTGCCGGGGGCATCTGCAGGGGCAGCCTGGGTAAAAGCGGGAAGAACGAGTTGGGCGCGCCACTCAGGGCGTTGCCGGAGAGCGCCAGGGCCACAGGCATATTGCTAGGAAGAGCCTGCGAGAGGAGGGTGGAGATGCGGCTGGCGGCGGGCAGACTGGTAGTGGGCTTGACGCTGGGGCTGGAGGTACTGGCTGTAGTGGGTGTGGACATCAGGTGCGGTACAGTGGAGGACTGTTGCGTGGTGGGCGAGGCGCTCAGGCTGGAGTTCTTGCTGCTGATCGCCGAGAAGTCCACCAGGTCATCGTTGCTGGATTCTTCTTGATCCTCCTTGGGGAGGAGGAAAGAGGACGAGAGGCCTAGCATGCCCGAGGAGCGGACATGGCGGCGCTCGTGTTTGCGCTTGTGCGACGTCATTTGGCTGGTGGAGGTGAAGGTGAAGCCGCAGCCCTGGCGAATGCAGTGGAAGTGGTTGGTGGCCTTGCTGTACACGCAACCCTCGTACTTGCACTCCTCATACTTGTAGAATTTCTTGAAGCCGTCCTTGGCGTACGCGTCGTCCTTAATGTGGTAGCTCTTGTGCTTCTCGATGTCACACTTGTTCTTGAAGGTGAAGGTGCACCCGGGACGCCTGGATTAAATGAAAACCAGGGAAAAATAACGGAAGCACTGGTTAATTTGCGTTCGCTGTAAAGTACATGGAAATTATCCAGATGTCTGCAGATCCCTGGTCTTTACCTGCAGTGGAAGTGGGTGGTCTTCTGGCCGTAGAACTGACAGCTCACAGTCCCGCAGTCCTCGGTGGCGCGGAACCTCTGGAACCCGTCGTTTATCAGCTGTGCGTTCTTCTTATGGAAGTTCTCATGAGTCATGACATCGGAGGTGCTTGTGTACACCTTGTTACAGCCCACCTAATGGAAACACGGAAAGGGGGGAAAAAAAACAAAACAAAGGTGCTTGAAGTAGAAATGAAGCGGAGGCGGAAGACGACCTACAGTAAACTTTGTGGCTTTCGGAAGGCTGCAGGGGAAGAAAATGAGTATGTCGGTGGTTGGATTTCTCTGCGTTGTTCAACATTTAAATAAATCACACTCTAGAGAGAGAGAGAGAGAGATGAAGCATCCAACCTAAAACAAAAACGAAAAAATGTATTTGAGTGAAAACGAGCAGCGGTAATGACCCGTAAATGCAACAGGCAGCAACAGGCGAGGTGACGGGGTAGTTTCTTTAAATGGGTCGCACTGACATCACTCTTACTTCAGATACGACTCAATCCACGCACGCATGGAACGCGACAGCGTTTACGAAACAAGGGAAAAAAGTACAGAATACGTGTCGTACGGCGTACGCCTTTTTTTTTCTTTAGTGGTGACTCAGATAAAATGATGTCAGCCGTAGGAATCAGATTACGATTTCTCATCAGATCACGGTGATTGCGTATGGCTTATTTTGCCTGACAATTACACATATCTAGAATGAAAGAAAAAAAAAAGCGATGTATTTCTGCGTCACGTCGATAGCTGTGCTTGTGAGCCTTTTTTTTCATAGGCAATGCATTCAAAGTGCAAGTTGAGTGCAAACAACAACAAAAAAAAAAGTGCACTAAACTTGCATAGTGTAAGCCTGACCTTAATAAATAAGACAATGCAACTGCAACATAGCAGAGTGGTGTGTGGTTAGAACTTTCTTCCATTTAAGGCTTTCCACACATACGACTCTGTATTAGAAGGCCACCGTCTCTGACTTGCTGTTAAATTGCAGAACGAACGTAAGGGATGGAGGAGGGGATGCAGTCACACAGACTGTCACTTTCTTTCGTCTGAACTGGTTCTGTTACTCAGCAGCAGCACTCAGGAGCCTTGCGGGCAGCAGGGGGGCACAGGCTAATGTTTGAATTAAAACCAGCAATTGTATATCATCCCTGGCACTTTTCATCCGTGCAAACGGGGCAACTTCGCCATATTGAGTCAAACAATGAAAAAAATGCCACTCTGTGTGTGTGTGCGTGTGTTTTCTTTTTTTCTTTCCCTCTGTAAATCAGCAGAACGTGTGCCAACATCTGCTGGTTCTCAGAGCTGTTAAAACAAGAGTTGAAATGTCTAATAACAATTATGCCGTTAGGGGGGGGGGTTAAAAAAAAAAAAGAAAAAAAGAAAGAATACATCTTAAAGCCATCTGCCCTCGGCCGCTGCACCTCACGGTGAAAAAGCACTCGGGACGAGTGACACCTTGAAAATAAGCAGATGTGAAGACAAACTTTTTTTTTTTTTTTTTTTAAACAAATCCGACGGGATATAATCTTCGACTCTCCACTTGGTACTAAAAGATGAAAAATGTCGAGTTTATATAAACAACTAACTGAATTTTTATCCATGCCAATTAAGGAGCGAGAGAGAGCGGCGAGCGAAAGTGCAGCGCTGTGTCTTGTTCATCCGTTTTAATTTGTCTCTTATTTACTTTATGACACCTTTTGTCGAACGAATGAAAACTGCTCTTAAATGGTAATTCGGGGCTTAATGGAAAAAAAATTATAAAACAAATAAAACTGGAAGAACTGTAGCTCCCTTTTATAGACCTGCTTAAGAAGCAGGATGATGGTGGTGGAAAGCGTCTCGGGTGCGCGCGCGTCTCACGCTCGTCCTATGGCTGGCATCGAGATGGACGGTTTCGTCTGCGAGCTGTGACTTTTACCAGCTTACTTTCACTACTTTATCGCTCTGTAGACGCGTACGTCTCCTCGAATCGAGACTGTGATTGTGGTACTTTCTGCTGCTGACTTTTCCACTTTGACCTTCGCTGCATTAGTCATACCGAGAGACGCTTCGACTTTCTGTGGGGTGTGTGTGGAGCACCGGTGGTGTTTTATGCTACACTGTTTACCTGCATACAATGGTAGTGAGTGCTCTTGCCGTTCAGGTGGCAGCCGTGGTAATACACACTGCAGTCATCCAGAGGGCTGAAGCGCATGAAGCCGTGCTGCAGCGAGTTGTCCCTCTTCTTGTGCATGTTGTAGTGCCTTATCACATCCTGTTTACTGGTGAATCTCTGTTCAGCAGGAACACAGCAACAGGTTACTAAAGGCTGCTGCTAGTACTGTGTGTGTGTGTGTGTGTGTGTGTATGTGTATATATGTGTGTGGGTGGGTGCTTTGGTGGGTTGTACTGTAGGAAACTAGCAACATGTTATTTTATCAGTCTGGCAACAGCTGCACAGCACGAGAGCCAACTGGCAGCCAAGTCAGCGATGTGAAGCATGTGTCCAGCGCAAGACGTCTCCGACTGATCTCGTGATACAGTCAGCATGTGAAGCTGTTTTTTTTTTTGTTTTGTTTTTTCATGCATTTTCCTTTTTCGTTCTTTCAACCGTTCACAACACTGCCTCGATACGAATACAAGTACAGTTCTTCCCTGCCTGGCTGGAAAAAAGGAAACCATTCCTACGCCTGCATCTTTATCACTTTTCCGTCGTTTTAATTAAGACCGATCGCTCGACTTGCAAGATCATAGTTCTGATGTTCTCGGCTTCAGAGAAATTATGTTCCGTGCAGACGGTTTTCTCGAACGTGCGCAGGGAAAAGAGATGACAAACAAACAAACAAGACACCAAAAATGTTTCGCTTTTCATTCCCCAAGCTGAGTGCGGTTTTAATTAAAGTAGTAAAGCGTGTTCTGTTTTTTTTCTTTTTCATTCAGGGTTTGCATGTAATAAGAAGGGAATACATCATGATTCCATCTTATAATGATACGACATAGCAGAGTGGAGAGAGGACAAGAAAAGAAAATGAAAAAAAAAAAAAAACGTTGTATGTTGGGAAAAGATGGAAACGAGGAAGCAAATCTACTTAATTTGGCTTAAGCTGATGTTACAGGAAGTGTAACGAGAGAATGTAATCAATAAGCTTATTTTTCTACAGAAATATGCAACCAGGGACCAAAATATGACATAAATCATCTAAAATGCAAAATGTAATCGGGAATGCATGGAGCTTGTCTTACATACAGAAGGGGGGGTGGAAAAAAAAGAAACAATTGCTCTCAGAAATACACATCAGATATTGTACGGTATATCGGCTTTCAGGACGGTACAATATCCGCAGCGATATTGGGTCTGATTCAGGGCAGACGCTTCAGATCCGTGTGAGTCGGTGAGTGTTGGTCATCCAGGGTTATGAGGACCTGCTACATTTATTTTAGGATTCCCAGCACTGTGCGGGATGAGCACAAGGCCATGAAAGGAGAAGAAGGGCCCGGTGTCGCAGCCGAGCAGGCCGGATAATATTCCAGCACTGTGTCATGTAGCATTTCATGAGTTATCACTTCCAAAAAGCCTGCTTGTTTGAGCCTCGCTTTTTTGCTTCAAGGCTAGGAAACATCTAGCCAGGCATTCGAGAAATAACTTGTCTGCAGATATCTTCCTGTCATCTCCTTCGTGACCGAGTCATTAAGCGGCACGTGGTTCTCTCCTGATCGAGTTGCTTTTATAAATGCGCGAAGGCAAAGTCGGAGGGATTGTTTCCCGAACCGTTCGAAAGTCCGTGCAACAGCTGTCTTCTCTAATAACAAGATCTCGACATGTTTGTACTGAAAAAAAAAAAAAAGGCAGAGAGCAGCTTTTTGGTTGCACGAGTATTATTATTTTTTTGTCGCCTTTAACAGATCTACTCGTATTCGCCTGTTACTTTCCCAGCATATGCGCATATGAGGCTCGAGTGCCAGTGGTCTGATCTGCTTAATGCTGATTCCGCTGCGTCGTACTGTACATGACAACTCCTGGGACATGGATCAGATTAATAACGTGAAAGGGGGATTAGCGGTGGGCTCAGAGTAGTAGCAGATGTCCTCGTACAGTATCTAAAAAATAAATAAGTGTAATTATCTTACTAGAGCGATTTATTCCACAAAAAAAAAAAAAAAAAAAGGTTTCAATGGATTTGTACATAATTCAGTGCTGCACCGAAATCAGCCTGTCCTGCATGTTTATCGCCAGAACGCTGGTGTGACACGGGAGGGTCCTGACTTATGGACTCGTCCTCTCGTCAGACGCGAGTCCGGAAATCTCTCTGCTTGTTTTGCTCGCGAGGCTTTTTAAACCGTGAGAGATGGCTGTTTTCGAGGCGCTCGACCGCGGCTGTTAGGCTACGACATTATTCGGCCCACATCGTCTCATTTATCAAGGTGTCTGTGGAGTGAAGGCCTCCCCCTTGTATATATACAGTATATATATGTGTGTGTGTGTGTGTGTGTGTGTGTGTGTCTGGGGAGGCTGATTGTCAAGCGAGTCTGCTAAACTATTTGCAAACTTTAATACAAATTATGTGAGTGTAAAAGTGAGAAACATGAGAAGGTCACATCATTATCAGTACTTAAAAAAAAATAATAATCTGTTTCTCATACATTTTAAATTTTTACTTGGCTATAAATACGTCTGTCAAAAGAAAGATGTGTGTATTGCATCTAAAAGATTTTTAATTTGCTATTATATAATAACTCATTTGTTGGCCCTTATAAAAATATATATTACGGGGTGGACTGTATATAATTTTTGTAATAAATAATATTATTATAATATTTTTTTTTTTTTGCTGTTCATTTTAGCATAATTTAAACATTAACATAGTGGTGATTATATATAATCCTTGATTGAATTCTATATCTACTGTATATAACGTGTGTGTGTGTGTGTGTGTGTGTGTGTGTGTGTGTGTGTGTGTGTGTGTGTGCTCACCTGATAGTTGCACTCAGGGTCCATGCAGTGGTAATGCTCTCTGTACTGATAAGCGCAGTGCATATGTCCACAGTGCTGACTCCCTGAAAACCTACGAGCACAAAATACTTCCAGATCAAGACATCTGCTTCTAGATAACAACAACAACAACAACAAAAGACTTTAAAAGATAAAAAGCTTTTACGTGCAATTGTATAAGCGTAACCTTTTTTTCTGCCGAACGTTCCGAATGAGTGATTTTCCCGGCACTTGTTGTGCGAAAGTGAGACGTGACCTCTATCCGTACGGGGCTGAGCTTTAAAGGGCAATTTAGCCTTTTATCCTCGACTGATAAACACCCTCACGCTGACAGAATCATCTTCACGGGGCACGGGAGCCATTACCGGCGACGTACAGGAAAAGCGAGATCTCATACCTGCCTCCGCTCCCACAACCATGTGATTACAATTCACACTTCAGTCACAGCAATCTCTACTAAATTAGTTCCATTGGCTTCAGAAGCAGTAGGTAGACTCTTATTAAACTGTAACCCCAGACGTAATTCACTCATTTGCCCGTGCTTTAAACCCTGCCAAATCAGCGCTCGACACTCCAGGTTAACAGGCTGTGCTTTAATCAGGGAAAGGTTAGGCCTAATAGAAAGGTTTGAGTGTGTCTGTGTGCGCTGCGCTCCCCTCCCCATCCTCGCTCTCGGTGTCTGACTGGCCCGGGCTGCGGCAGATTGGCACTGCTTTAAAGAGGCCCATTTCCTGAGTGTTTACAGGCTGATTATAACCCTGACGATGATGAATGTTAAAAACCTCCAATTATAACTGAAAACACACAAATAAACATTTGCATTGCGGCTGCCAAGAGCACCATCTGCCGAAGTAGACGGAAAAAACGGCTAAGTAATAGAATTTTTTCTTCTTCCTCGTACAGCAGAGGGGTTTTTATGGATCGCACAAAGTTACAGCGACACAATTGCTTGGTGTTGATTTGGCGTTTGGGTTCACACTCTACACTACGAAGCGGAAAAGTATCCTAAGATGGATCTGAAGAATGAGAGCAACTAGTAATGTTACAGTAGGGCTGTCTATGTTAACGCTTTTTTTTTTTTTTTAAACACAAATCAATCATACGGCCAAGTTTGACGTGAAAGGCTTCCCATAATAGCGTCATCGTGTGATAATGGCGTGTTTAGCGCGGATACTAAGATGACTGAGGAAACATCGGGATGTGGGCTGAAAAGCTTCCAGATAAAGGAGTTTGGATAAAACCAAAGTTGTGTGCTCGAGGGGAACTAATTTCACAAGGAGACATTAAATGTAAGATGTGCGAGTGGTGACTCGGGTGGCTAAGGCTCTAAGATGTTGATTTTCGGATTTGCGGATCCGGGTTCGAGCCACAACATGTAGTGCAAATCCTATTCAGGAGATTTCAATGTAATGTTTGTTAAACGTTAATGTTTGAGATGTTATAAAACTGCATAATCTGTTTCCTCTAACCAGGTTGTCATGCAGTTCTTTATTCCAGCCTTTGCACGTTTATAATACAAGTAAATCTGGATATTTTAAAATTGTGAATAATCAAAGAATATGACTGATAAACTAGAT
>JAOTQY010000016.1:5425057-5436346 GCA_026413445.1 Dolichallabes microphthalmus
AATGGCACGGGGAAAAAATGATCGGTATTTGGGATGATTTTAATACAGGTACATAATAATAATAATAATAATAATAACATATTGCTATTAAAATACGAAAAAATAATGAAATGCTTTGAGGGCATAAAGGTATGACGTGTATTATTTGCACACACATCCTCAGCAGTATTAATTAGCCTATTACTGTGCATTGGTGACAGAAATGCTTTGAGCTTTTAATTAGGACAGAGCGCCTGCATGACTGCACAAGAGAGGAGAGGAGAGGAGAGGAGAGGAGAGGAGAAATATTTCCCTTTCACAGCTCCTCTCACTCCATGGACGGCTCTCAAGCATCATTTAAACACCTCTGTGCTCTTTTCCCGTTATTAAAAGATATTTATTGTGGTGGTGAGTAAACACTGTAGGTAAAAGATATTGGGATGCTGAGTTCATGATGATCACGAGGAGTCTGGATCTGATCGGGACACACACTCTCGCACTGCTCGAGTCAGATATGCAGCAATCCATCTCCCTTTCTGCTTCTCTCACTTCTTTTTTTTTTTTTTTTTTTTTTTTGAAACACATCACTCCCTAAATACAAAAAGGCGTCTTCCAGTCACTTACGACAATTTTCCAGTTCTCTATTTAGTACAAGTTGAAATAAAATATAAAGGTCAATCCTATAGACTTGTTTTATATATAAAACAGTAAAGAAGGACTTCGGAATTAAATTTGCTTCTTTTTTTCTTTCCAAGCACACTTTCTTCCCTCCTCAACTTTTAAACAAATAAATGATGTCTGCACGTGTCAGCCTGCATCACTAACCCCTTTCTCAGTCCAGCGTCCCACCGGAGAACTCGGATACAAAGGGGTTAAACCGGACGCCTCTCGCGCCGTCTCCCGTCCTCTGTCCTCCTTCTAAATTTATTTCGAAAACTCGGTTAATCTGCAGTACACAACACGGTCCCATTAGCATGGTCCGGCCTCCTCGTAAAAAATCCGGCTCATTTAATTAAAAAATGTAAATTTACTGTCATCCCAAGGCTGGCGATTTAAGACAGCACCAGGCTTTTTATTGCTTAAGACATCAAGTTGATTCGCTTGTTGCTAAACGGTGATGAAGGTTATCGAAGGCTACAGACCTTGACTCGTGTCTGTTAGTGCAGGAGCGAGTGTGTGTGTGTGTGTGTGTGTGTGTGTGTGTGTCTTCCTCCTCATTTCAGCCCGTTAAAGTGCTCACCACCGTGGACCATCTGACTCCAAATGAAAGGGGGAAAAAAAACAACCGTTGTTGTAAAATAATGTTCAGTCTGAACAGAACTAAAAGATCTGAAAAACCAAGGGTGTGTCTTTGGACCTCGTCCGAGGAGTCCTTTTGAACATTAGGTATGAGAGAAACCACAGGGACAAACAAGGCGTAATAATAATAATAATAATCATAATACTAATAATAATAACAACAATAGTAATAATAATAATAATAAAACTCTTCACGGTGCGTCTGGGGGGTTTTGCATTAAAAAACCAGACGGATTCCCAGAATTCAGCACACTTTGTTCTGTTTGAGTCAGAGTGAACATAAAGTTTCATTTTCAGCTTTTCTCACTTCTTTTTTTTACATTTTTTTTTATGGTTTATTAAATACTTAGAGGAATTAAGATCGTGCGAGACAATTAATAAAGTGAGCGAGACAAATACAGAGTGTAGGAAGTCACTCGTTAGAATAAGAACATATTCATATCCATAATGAATAAATAATAGACGTGAAACAGAGTGAACTTCTATTGTTTCTGGCTTGAACAAAATGTATCATCATTTAAAATGTCTATTATTATAATATATATACCGAGGATATTACATGTGACTATTCTACATTCTGCAAACAATACACAGTATAAATCCAGACGTTATCAAAAAATATATACATAACTAAACATGTGTATAAAATCCTTATANNNNATCTATAAAATCCTTATATATATATATATATATATATATATATAGGCACACACTAGAATAAGACAAACTAAGCATGTTATCTTAATTTCTACTTTTAAACACAATGTAAGAATAAATTCATAAGATTAATATTAAGCACATTATTATTATCATTATTATTATTATTATTATTATCATTATTATTATTATTATAGGAGGATTTAAAAGTTCCTGCACTAGACTCGAAGGCATTAAAGCTTCCCGGAAAAAAAAAAGAAAGAGAAAAAAGCATCATGGAAAAAGCAGAGGATATAGAAAGCCCTGGAGATCGGTTTTCACGTGCGCCGAAATATCCCTAAACGGAGGGACGCGGGGATAAAGAGTGGGATATCACTTGTTCTGTGTGTCCTTACATGTGTCAAAACAAAGCCGGCACAACAGTTTGTTTGTTCAGTCCCCTTGGCAACAAACCCTTAGGCCACGCCGAGCTCTTGCACTTCACATACCTGTGTGTGTTAACTCTATCCTTTATCCTAGATTTACCGTCCAAAATAAAATATGAAATAAACCGATATATATATATATATACATATATATATAGACACACACACACACACACACACACGGGGAGGGAGGTGAGCGAGAAGACGAGCTAAACATGACATGACGTACCTGAGACTAATAAATAAATACATCGAGGCACTTCCAGGTAGAAAATGAAAGTACTGCTCTTCTATATTTCATTATTATTATTATTATTATTATTATTATTATTTATTTTTTGTATTTCAGCTCAGGCACATCTTTTCGAAAAAGACCGAAGGAGCAAAATTCAGAGGATCGTATTTAATACCGTAATCAGCACTCTGATCTGTCACTCTGTTATAAATAAAGGTGAACACATACACACACACACACACACACACACACACACACAAGCAACTTCCCCATTTACAAAAAACACTGTAATACAGGAGCACCTTTCATGTGTAAAGCACAACACACAGTTAGAAGAAGAAAAACAAGTTGAAGAAGAAGAGGAGCACTTACCATATTCAGGAGAGTCGAAGTTAAATCCTCCCAAGCATGTAACTTTTATAATACGACAAACTCTATGTAAAAATCATCAGAGAGGAATTCTGGCCTGCGGGAAATTCAGACTAGAATAAGTGGGAAATGAGGAGTCTCTCTTTTTTTCTTTTTCTTTTTTTTCCTCTCTCTCTCTCTCAATCATGTACTAAACTCCTTGACATGTAATCTGTCAATAGTTTTCAGGCGAGATAATGCCGGCTGCCACGAGTGAAGATGATTGGCAGCTGGCTCTGGCCCCTCCTCCTTGCGCTTTGATGGGGGGGGGGGGTGTAGGTGAGCGAGTACAGAACTGGCCCCCTCGTTCTCTCTCTCCCTCTCTCCCTCGCTCTCTAGTATGCTCACACACTTACTCACTCATACACACACACACACACACACACACACACCAAGCAGTTGGTGATAGGAAATTACGGAAGAGCAGGAACTGGAGCAGACTTTTTTTTTTACCTCCTCCCCTCAGTGGGTCGGGCTTTTCTTTCTCCGCGTTCTACAGGCTGTACCACAGTCGAGGGGACGGGCCGAGTCCAGCCCCATGCAAATGAGGAAATGAGGAGGGAGGGAGCAGCGCAGGGTTTCGAGAAAAAAAAGAAAATTCTGCATGGCTCATTACATATGTTATTTTATATTCCAGCATTTCTGCCACCAAACATATTTATTTATTAACATATTATTATTATTATTGTTGTTATTATTATTTTAAAGAGAAGGTTTGTGCATGGCATCAGAGTAAAGAAATGAGCATTGTTATTGTTGTTGTTATTATTTTGTCATATTCAAGAAAACAGGAAGTTTCTTCTCAGTGACATTTAATAACCGTCAAATTTCAACCACAGATGCAAAGTTAAGAAATAATAAAATAAAAAAAAGAGTTAGATGTTCTGATTAAAATATAAAGTGTGAAAATTTAACAATGTATCAAATAGATTTAAAAAAAATAATTAATAAACATTCCGAAATTGCTTGAGCTGAAGATCAGAGCAGGTCGAGTAACCTGATCTCAGAACAGTTGGTTGTAAATTATGAAGACAGAAAAAAAAACCTATAGTCTAACCATCCCCCCGAATGAACACTTGACCCTCCCCTCCTTCACTCGTTCCCTCCCTTTCTTTTCCAGTCTTCCCCTCCTCTCTGTCTGTCCCTCTGTCCCTCTGATAAGGTATCAGTTTTCATTGTAATTTCAGGTGAAATGATAAACGGCGGCCGTTACCAGGTGCCAATGAATACTTTATAAGACAAGGCCCTTATTTGCCTGGCAGTTTCTTCCATCGTGGCATGCAAAGTGCTCACAGAACATTTTTTTTCACCATATTTTCCCCGATTAGCATAATTCCACAAAGTGAAAAATAAATTCCCTGGTTTTTTTTTCTGTTTCTGGGGCCGGACACGGTGACATGCACTTTGCTGAACACGGGACAGAAGGGAACCGAAGGAGGAATAACGCCAGTGTGCGGCAGTCCTGAGTCCTGAGATCAAAAAAATATACATCGGGAAAAAAAAAAACCCACAAAAACACTGAGAAAAATGTCTTAAAAAGAGGAAATGCATATTTTAGGTGATGGCCTATAATTCTGTGAAATGAGTCAATCCTTAATTCCTGTTTGCTAACTGCTGTCTCACACACAGTGTACAGAAAACAGGTTTTGGTTGATTCAGTAATTACGGAGATGACTCATAATCAAACAATGGTCACATGTTCCCACCTTGAGGCTGTGAGAGCCCACGCCGGTTACACTCTTAATGTCTTCTGCATGCAACTTTCATACCTTGCAGATTTTGAAATAAAACCCTCTCGATGAATCAGACACCTTCCTCTCCTTCCGAATTAAAAATAAATAAATAACAATCCAACAATAAAGAAGAATGTGCAGATCTCTCTTAAATAGTTTGCTTGCTTTATAGAACACTGGGACGTGTGAAATTCCTCTGCAGCCAGACCGACTTGACTGCACCGTATGCTGTGGCGAAACACAGGTGGGTGATTATTATTTTTCTTCTTCCTCTCCTCCGCTGCCATCTCTGTTTTCTCGAAGCAGAGCTGAATGCCGTTTGATGCGGCCTATTATGATGGGACGCTCAGGGTGTGGGGGCATGAGGGCACAGGGCCGAGAGGGGTGGGGGCCGTGACATGGCAGGGCCGCATCAGTCAAAGGGACGCAGGGGCCAGACGTTTAGCTGCCCCTGACCGCGCACTCCAGGAGGGGCTGGTCTGATGGCCGCCCGCTCCAAGAGCCTCGCTCCGGCAGGACAAAAGCCCGCGCCCGCTTGAAAGATGTGAATCGAGGAGCTTTTGTGCCCGAGGCCCGGGGCCATGCGGAGTGAGAAATCTGACCTTTGCTGGGAGTTAGATTGTGTTTGAACCCTCTCGCTGTCTCAGCCAGTGGGGCAGCACAGACTGAGTGGGCAACTGAGAGGTGTAGCCAAAAAAGGAAAAGAGGAAAAAAGGAAAAGAGACACACAGAGAAGAGTATCATCATCTTTCTTGAGTAAAAAAAAAAAAAAAAAAGGTCGCCTGTTGAGATTTTTTTTTTCACCGCTAAAAATAAAGCTGAACTTTTTTCCCCCTGTGTTTTCCCAAACACTTTTCTCAAGTCTGGATCGTGAAATTGACAGGAAATTGAATGTGACAACGCTGGAGTGGAGCGCTGGGCTTTGAAAAGAAGCCCAAAGAAAGCGTTTACCCTTGTATTGTTCTAGCAAGTCTGTGATGCTCCGTATTATTCCCCCTCACGTCTGATTGGAACGGCTTATTTATTTATTTATGTATTTCAGGGTGAGCATGCGGCATACTAAACCCGGGTACATATAAAACAGTGGCAGCTGGAACTCATCACCGACTATTTGGCCATGGCTCTGATTGCGCTGGAGTGATCTTAAAAAGCGGAAACGACTTGATCAAATTAGTTCGCCAGTTTCCGAGATGCCACTCAAATGAGCGGAGAATCAGCAGCGCTTGTTTGCATAAACTGTACATGCAGCACGTGGAAGTGCGGAGATGCAAACATCGTCCCCGCGCGAGAATATAAACCTGAGCTTCACTTTAAAAACATCATTCACTGTCAAAACCCTTTTTCCCTGACACGGCTTTCATCCCCTGCCTCTAATCATTATGTTTCAGTATCTCTCCCGGATGCAGACGGTCCTAATGCAATCTGCCTAATTTTGGTCCCACGCAATCTGGTTTTAAAAACACAGAGAGAAAGGGCCACATTTCTGAAGGCCTTGACCATAATCACTTTAGACAGATAGCTTCTTCCATCGTAGATGAGCAAATATTTGTAAACCAGCTATCTAATGGAAAATTATAGTGAAAT
Source organism: Dolichallabes microphthalmus (assembly GCA_026413445.1). Classification (NCBI taxonomy): domain Eukaryota; kingdom Metazoa; phylum Chordata; class Actinopteri; order Siluriformes; family Clariidae; genus Dolichallabes; species Dolichallabes microphthalmus. Next base: position 5,431,378 of record JAOTQY010000016.1, read on the forward strand.
TAGAGCGAAATTCATGACAGAGAAATCTGATTATCTCTAATTTTATTATGCCATCTTAGCCCACACAGCATATTTTTATACAGTTTTTTTTCCATAAATACCTATGCCAGGGTTCCCGGTAATCAAATAAAATTGAAATTCATCTCCCCATTAAATTCAATTAGATGCAATTTCTAGAGCCTATCAAAGATTTTAATTACTAAATTATAAAATTCTCCGAAGCCATATTGAAGGAGAAAAACGGCATCCTTGCATCTGGAATAAGAAAGAAAAAAAAAAGGAAAAAAAAAAAAACATAAACCATGAAAGGAAATTGTTGATCCGAAAAGATAAAGCGGTAAACAGAATTAGCGAGGCGGTCGGCCTTGTGCAGCCGCTCTGGGTCGGAGAGTGACGTGTGCCAAATGCAGGCTCCTGGACCAGAGGAAATGAACTTAGCTGAGGTACACTCGGCCTCTAAACGTCTGCCCTCCGAGTTATTATGCCGTAATTGACTAATTGACACCTTAATTTCATTTATGGGCTCCTGCGATGAGGAGGCAACCTCTGGGTATGAAGGTGGTCCTGAAAGAGAGCACAGAGGCAGCATCCTGTGTGTGCAGGTGCACGCGAGACCAGTGTGTTCCCTCCACACCGTTATTAAGAGCGCGTTAATTAAATGGGGATGGGAACATACTTATTTAGTGTAAGCTTAAGGACAGTGTCCTGCCGCGGCGTAATCTTTAATACCTAGTAAGCGGAATTGTAACTTGCTTCATCACATTGCAAATTAGCTTTTCTAATGAAGTTTATCTTGAGTAATACGCCTTTTAGAGCTTACTTGCTACATAGGAATGTAACCGAATACGAATAATACGAATGATGTTCTAATTATGAGATATAGGGATAAATATGCTTAGGATATATAGCATACACTGATCAGCCATAACATTAAAACCACTGACAGTTGAAGTGAATAACATTGTCTGATTACATGGGGTATTTTATTAGGCAGCAAGTGAACAGTTAGTTGGTGTGTTAGACGCAGAAAAATGGACAAGAGTCAGGATCTGAGCAACTTCGACAACAGCCGATTTGTGATGGCTAGACGACTGGGTCGTCTAAAACGGCAGGGAAGTCGCCTCTTGCAGCCAATATAGTCCAGGAATGGTTCGCAAAGCATGCCAAAAGATGTCCTCCAAATTCCCCAGATCTCTATCAAGCATCTGTAGGATGTCCTGGACAAGCAAGTTAAATCCATGGTGATCCCACCTTCTAATTTACAGGATTTCAAGAATCTGCTATTAAGGTCTTGGTGCCAGACACCACAGTACACACCTTTAGAGGTCCGGTGGAGTCCATGCCTCAACTGGTCTTAGTAGACGGAGGGAGACCTACACAGCATTAGTCGACTGGTCTTAAAGTTATGGCGATCGGAGTATATTTTGAGACTCGATTTGAGAGCTAGGAGCGAGGAGACAACAGAATTAGCATGTTAGCATATGCTAGACTGGGTTGACCCTACAGAAAGGGTATGGCAACTAAAATAACCACTCAGTACAAATGTGTTGGGAAGAAAAGCATCACGTTAAAAACTAAGGTGGACGGGTTTTAGTAGCAGAAGACCTCGTTGGGTTCCATTGGGAACTTTATTGGGAATTGTATTGTATACAACTCTTTTTCGGAACGTACAGGCATCACAATGTGAACAGAGGGGAATATGAGCACTTGCTTTGCTGTTGATTGTATTTCACGTCATGCTAATGCAAAGACCTTGCTTTTTTTTTTTCTTTTTTTTTTGGAAACAGCAGCTGAGATCAAACATCGCTGCTACCTTTGCACAAAAGTGCTCACAATGGGACAGTAGTGGGGTCTCAGGTCACCCGCGAGGGCTGTTTCGGCCTCCGCCCCCCGCTATAGGCCAATGCAAAGCTAAAACAACAGCACAGCAGCCAGGCAGCTCTACAAAGCCTCTGCTAAAAGGACACCTGCTGCCTTTATTCACTTAACACTCTTTAACTACTCCCCATGTTTGTTTAAAAGCCATATACTAAAAAGACAGGCTTCAGACACTGGATTGGGCGATGATTAATAAGATAAATATCGCCATTAGTTGTTTCTCGACAAACAGAACAAGCACAAAAAAAAAAAAAAAAAGAAAAAAGAAAAAGAGCAGCCATTCTGGCAGGTTGTGGCTGAAACTGAGCAGATCTGGGAGATCTAATAGAAGCGGCCCGGTCGATACCGCTAAACTTTAATCTACTTTTTTCCATACTCAAGCCGACGGAGTATTAAAGATAATCTTTTTTGTGTGTCATATGGCAGGAGATATGGATGGAGCTAATTTTTGGAGACAAATCTCATATTTGTCAACTGGTCGAAAAAGCCAGGGATTTTGCCCGCTAATCCTGTGCCGGATGCTAACGCACGTTTACGGCGAAACACAGATGGCGAGAGAGCCAAAGCCAAGCCCAGTGCTCAGGAAAGCTGCCGAGGTCTACTTCTAGTCCCAACATGGCTCAGTACCACCTCAGAGAAGATACCGGCATATGCACAGCCCGGTCCAGCACACACGGAAATATCGAATCAGTTTTTCTCTGTTGGAGTTTGTAATTTATTGTCAAAACGTGAAATAAAAAAGTCACACTTTTGTTTTCCTTCATGTGTGTGATAGTGGCAATTTAAAACAAAAAATTTAATTTTTTTTTTTTAATTAATGTTTCTTGTTTTAGCTTGTCTTTCCCCATTTGTATAAAGCCGTTGAATTGTTGCTAAGATTTCTTACCAGAATTGGGCTCCGACATAAAAAAAAAAAAGAAAAGAAAAGAACAATTGCTAGTCATTTTATAGCACAAGATTATCAAACCTGCTTTTCATGTTATTCCGTGCTCCTCTGAGCCAACTGCCAGTGTAATAAAGGACAACAAATATAAAGCATGAACCACCTACTGTAACAAAGCATCCAAAAACTGACGCTTCTCATTTTCCTCACATGCCAGTTCCCTTTCTACTGTATCTACCTGCTCTCTCTCCTTTAACCTATAAAAACTACCATGGATAAAGGAGAGGGTGAATACAAGCAAGTGCTTCCACAGAAACATAAGAGGAACCAACCAACCAACCAACCACGTCAGTGTTTAGGATAGTTCATGCTGCTTCAATTAAAGTCAAACGCTATTCACCCTTTTCCGCATGCACAAGCTCAGAGAAACCTATTATTGGCTCGTGTCATCGTGACAAGTAAGAGGGAGTAGGACATCCCTCCCACACAGCCAACTTTGGTCTCTCTTCCAATCAGACATTTGTTGCGAATTTGGAATTGTTGCTATTTGAACACACTAGGGGTTAAAGCACTCAAATGTGCTGGTGAGATCAATCTCACTTACTTACTCACTCACTCACTGTCTGTACCGCTTTATCCTGTATTCAGGGTCGCGGGGACCTGGAGCCTATCCCAGGAGGCTTAGGGAACGAGGCAGGGTACACCCTGGACAGGGTGCCAATCCATCGCAGGGCACACACACTCACACACCCATTTACACACTACGTGCAATTTGGGAACGCCAATTAGCCTAACCTGCATATCTTTGGACTGTGGGAGGAAACCGGAGTACCCGGAGGAAACCCACAATAAAAAAAATAAAAAAAAGAAACGTGAAAATGGCGCCCCTTCGAACAACTTTTTTTTCAACTGAGAACGTGAATATGCCGTATCTCCAAATTTACGGGCATGTACAAGGGTCATAAAACCGACTGAATACATTTAAGACTTTTTTTACTATCATAACTGTGTTTTGTTATTTTGCATAATCCCAGTATGACTTGAACATCTCTCATACTGTAATTAGATCGCTTCTTAAAGATATGACATTTCTATTATCATGGAAAAGAAACTCAAAGTACAAGAGACGGTCCCTTTGAGGATACCACTTCAATGACAAGTTATGATAATGTTTAATAACGGCTCAGTGTTACACAGGAGGAACACGCTGATAGTGTTGGTAATAGATGGTGTTAATCGTGATCTCGTCTCGTACCTGTCCCCGTTCATTGTCACCATGAAGTTGAATCTAAACTTGCTAATCAAAGTGTCAAATTTTTCATCAAAAAAAGAAGAAAAAAAATGTCTCAGATCAAATACCTTTTAAAAAAATCATACAAATCTGGCCCGGCACATTTAGCACCAGAATGCGAGATGCTGGAATACTATGAGCGCATTCCCTGACTGCTTTGTAGTTCTCGACCACATTCAACATTCTATTGATAGCTCTACAGAGCCTTCGCAAACATCGGCTACTGAACACACTCGGGTATGTGGCCTCATTTAGAGCGAGATGGGGAAAACAGGATGGAAGAAGAGACAATCCTCAGATTACAGTGTTCAGTGTTCAGGGCAGAAGTGAAGCTCTATATAAAGCACTTTATAAATGGCCTTGTTAACGGGGCAGGTCAGGAAATAAATAGCACTTTTTAAAATGTTATCTACTTCCCTATAATGGATAAGAGAGCTTTCTGGAGTGGCTATTAGGTACATGATGGGGACTTGGTTAAAGGGGAACTCCACCTTGAAGGACATGCATGTTAACAACCAGAATGTGATCTTCACTGGAGTCCAAGATTTATTTTGTAATGACATTCGGAGTAGTTTGTTTGGTTTGTATTTGGAGCCTGTCCCAGGGGACACGGGGAACTAGACGGGGAACACCATGGACAGGCTGCCAATTCATGGCAGGACACTCGCACTCGCACACTACGGGCCATTTGGAAACACCAATTAGATTAATCTGCATATCTTTGAGGAAACGAGAGCATGCGGAGGAAACTCACCAAGCACCGGGAGAACATGCAAACCCCAGAGGTGTGATTTCACACTGCGGGAATCATTCATTCATTCATTCATTTTCTGTACCGCATTATCCTTATATACAGGGTCGCGGGGGCCTGGAGCCTATACCAGGAAACTTAGGGCACAAGGCAGGGTACACCCTGG
>JAOTQY010000016.1:5448381-5464570 GCA_026413445.1 Dolichallabes microphthalmus
TACTTTAACATTAGCCTGTTCAGTGCCCTAATGTTAGCTAGATTGCTACTTTAACATTAGCCTGTTCAGTGCCCTAAGGTTAGCTAGATTGCTACTTTAACATTAGCCTGTTCAGTGCCATAATGTTAGCTAGATTACTATTTCAATATCCAACAAAATGTTCAATATGTTCAATATTCAATATATACTTCAATATACCCTCATGTTAGCTATTTTACTAATTCAATATCAGCTTGTTCAATGTCATAATGTCACTTAGTTTTCTACTTTAGTTTTACCCTGTTCAATGCCCTAATGTTAGCTAGATTGCTACTTAAACATTAGCTTGTTCAATGCCATAAGGTTAGCTAGATTGCTACTTTAACATTAGCCTGTTCAGTTCCCTAATGTTAGCTACAGTATATTGCTACTTTAACATTAGCCTTTTGAGTGCCCTAATGTTAGCTAGATTGCTACCTTAACATTAGCCTGTTCGGTGCCCTAATTTTAGCTAGATTGATACTTTAACATTAGCCTGTTCAGTGCCATAATGTTAGCTAGATTACTATTTCAATATCCAACAAAATGTTCAATATGTTCAATATTCAATATATACTTCAATATACCCTCATGTTAGCTATTTTACTAATTCAATATCAGCTTGTTCAATGTCATAATGTCACTTAGTTTTCTACTTTAGTTTTACCCTGTTCAATGCCCTAATGTTAGCTAGATTGCTACTTAAACATTAGCTTGTTCAATGCCATAAGGTTAGCTAGATTGCTACTTTAACATTAGCCTGTTCAGTTCCCTAATGTTAGCTACAGTATATTGCTACTTTAACATTAGCCTTTTGAGTGCCCTAATGTTAGCTAGATTGCTACCTTAACATTAGCCTGTTCAGTGCCCTAATTTTAGCTAGATTGATACTTTAACATTAGCCTGTTCAGTGCCATAATGTTAGCTAGATTGCTATTTCAATATCAGCCAAAATGTTCAATACTCAATATATACTTCAATATATCAACAAGCTGATATTCAATTAGTAAACTAGCTAACATGAGGGTTCATGTTAGCTAGTTTACTAATTCAATATCAGCTTGTTCAATGTCATAATGTCACTTAGTTTTCTACTTTAGTTTTAGCCTGTTCAGTGCCCTAATGTTAGCTAGATTGCTACTTAAACATTAGCTTGTTTAATGCCCTAATGTTACAGTAGCTACTGTAGTTTACTACTTTACTTTCCAGTGCCCTAATGTTAGCTAGTTTACTATTTTAACATTAGTTTGCTCAATGCCATAATGTTAGCTAGGTTAATACTTCAATAACAACTTCTTCAATGCCCTAATTTTAGCTAATTTACTACTTTACGTTTATAACCATACAGTAATGATACTTAGTTTACTACTTTACCTTTAGCTTATTAGCTAGTTCACTACTTCAACATTAGCTTGTTTAATGCCCTAATGTTCGCTGGTTTACTACACTAATATAAGCTTGTTAAAAGCCCTAATACTGTATTTGATAATGACAGCAAACGTCCTAATTTTTAGCTTAGTTTAGCTTAATACCCTATTGTTGCTGAACCTGACTTTTGATTACACATTATGATATAATCACCCAATTAGTTAATTTTCAGCTTATGGGTTGAAGAGTCAAATAGCTGCCACTATACTAAAGTCAAATAGCTGCCACTATACAGTAAATAGTGAAAGGCAACTTCAGCTAAGCTATCTAGCATGATGTCAGTCAGATGATATTGAGTTTGGCTGATCAAATTTAACTTGTTGAACCAGAGATATCAGAGACCTGGCAACATCAGGACGAGACACTCCTTGCAGGGAAAGATGTTATATATTAAATATATTTAGTGCGAGACTGCAGTTTAGACAAGAGGTCTTCGAGTGCAGGTGCTATAGAAAACATAAAGACCTAAATGGTGGTTTGGGGGGCAATTTCATCTCCGCCTCATACAAAACTCCATAAATAAAAAAAGAAAGACTTCAGAGTAGGTGGCAATTTTTCAAATTCATAACAATGTGGACAACTTAAAAGTTAAATTGAAGGGTTATTGGTTTGATCAGGATTTGTATATTCTTTATGGGAAATTGGCGTACTTGAGCTGCATCCTTCTGTGATATTTGCACAAAATATCATCAAGCCGGATCATCAGTTCATAGGTATTTGTTTTTTCCATATAAAAAAAAAACAGATGCATCAATGCAAAATTTCTTTACTTTGGTCAGGGTATATCTCTCGCCTTATACCTGCTTGAATTTCAGTTTCACTTTGAGTGGAAATTTACAGGTAAATGCAGAAGAATGTGATGCAACTGACAACTCACGTTGCACAGATAACCACCGTTTATACAACGCCTATATGAGGAAGAATGTGACACATTCCAGCACCTCCCTGTAAGTTAATCAGCCAGAAGGGGGGGAAAAATAATGTTGTGAAACTAATAACTAATTTGTCAATTTTTACAGCCTTGGCCACATTGATCCTGCCGTAATAAATGAAGACACTTGATTTTCCTGTGGGGGGATTTGAGAGGTGAGGATCAGAAGGATGGTCATTACTCAGAGGTCCTGGTTTGTCCTACCTTGTTCTCTGTCTCTGACAAGTCACTCCATTCACAGGCTCATTTCATCTGCAAAAACAGCAAAGAGGAGAGCAAAACAAAGCCTTCGATTAGTAGCGAGGCAAACATCTATTCATAGCATAGCTCATAAAACACACGATTAACTCCACATATAGACACATAAGCATTGCTGAAGGTGCATTCATTCGAGGGTAAGCTGTAAAAAAAAAAAAGAAGAAGAAGAAGAAAAAGAAGCAGGAGCTCTTGCGACCCCTGTCGTGACCCCTCACACGCTCACGCGGTGTGACAACCATATGATGTCACACTTGGTAAAGCCTGACAGGTGACGACTCTGCGTTCTCCTCGCCGAGGAGCAGGTGCGCTAGCCGCTTAACCACTTTTGCAAATATTTCAGCACAGCTTGCAAATGATAATTTGCTTAGAATCAGTAATCCTAAAATCTGATTGAGGGGAGGATTTTATTAGCCGATATGACCTTGGGCAGCGTGCATTAGCCGAGGCCAGCACAACTCATATTACACCAAGCAGTAAAGCCGAGTCAACTGTGACCACTTTCTTCCGATTCCTTCCGAAGCAAGACATCCTCACCATGTTTGTTCACTGATATATACGTACAGTATGTGATTTCTATATGTGCATCTTGCAACAGAGCACGACAGAGGATCATGTCATAACCAGTCATTAGAGCTGGTAGTTTCAGTTTAAACCCTTTGGTGCCGTGCCATGTAAGATATCACTGTAAATAATAATTCATGAAGTTAAAGAGATTTGTGGCAACAACAACAAACAAATAAAATGGAATCATGTACTGTATGTAAATCTATCATTGTTTAGCATAAAAACCTAAAACTATTTTGCTTGTATTATAAACCAAAACTTTTTTTATCTTCACTTGGTACAGTATTTGCGTGACTTTTGCGATTATTTATTATTATTTTTGGAGTTTTCCCCGATTTTCTCCCCTAGTTTAATCATATCCAATTCCTCCCTGTCACTAGGGGGCTCCCACATTAAGGCTACTACTAACACTCAGCGGGGAGGGTCGAAGACTATCACGTGTTTCCCCCGAACCACGTGACGTCAGCCTACGGCATGTTTTCGAACTACTCGCTCACGCACCGTTAGGGTCGGCGTAACACACTCGGAGGACAACGCTATCCGCTCCCTCCGTGCGCACGAGCTCACAGGCGCCCCTGATTGGCTGTAGAGCCGTGATTAATGTGGGAGCACGAAGTACCTCTCATCCCTCCCCTCCGAGAGAGCTCAGCCAATCAGCTCTCTCTGGCTGTGAGAGGTTACAGCATCACCCGGGAACCGAACCTGCGATCTCCGGATGGTAGGGCGAGCGCTTTATCACTGCGCCACTCAGACGCCTGCATCAATTTTTTTTAAAACTAAAAATAACAATTAAAATTCAATTCAATTAATTTTATTTATCAATATTTAACAATGGTTATTGTCTCAAAGCAGCTTCACAAAAACGAAAAAGATTGTAAAAAGATAGAAAATAAGACCTTTGTACTTTGAACAACATGACATACTACAGTACTGGTTAAAAGTCTTAAGCCACCACTCATTTCTCTATATTAAATTAAATTTAGTCACATAACAAATTAATTAAACAACAAATGTTTTACTGCACCAGGTTGCAACAAAAGATATATATTTTTTTAATAGTTTTTTTTTTTTTATGTACCGCGCTCAGCAGCAACCTCATTTCCCCTCTCGTCTGTTCCACCCACTCAGCATTCAGCATCAGCAGTAAACTAACCACGGGCCTGATCATCTGTCACCATCTGCACCTGTTTCTCACTGCTTCATGTCTTATGTTCACAGGCGTTCAGGTAAAAGTCTTTCAGGAAGCTTGGAGAACTACAGCATTCCTCGAGATTACAGTAAATAATATAACAAAGCAAAATATGAAAAAATTTTGCTCAAGATTTTTCCACAGTGGCGAGATCTTGTTCAAACTACAGTATGTATTCTATGAGGCTCGATCAGTTACTGTTTATGTTCAGTTCTTGTGAATTAAACCATTAAATTATTGTGGATTGGGACAGCGATCCTATTTCACATGCAAAAATCTGGAGAAAAAAAATATATAAAACACAACACATCTGTTTGTAGACTGTTGGATCAAAATCAAGTCAAACAGGCAGACCTCCCTAAATCATGTTGGGATTTTTTTCTTTATAGGGGTCCAAAGCCGTCGGAATTATGCACATCTTTATCTTGATGTGACCGTGTGCCTATTCTACATGCACGTCTTCCTTGCAGATCTCTGCCATCTGTCCATGCCTGAGCACAGAGAAGCTTTTCTGACACACACACACACACACACTCCCACTCCCCCACCCCATGCTCCATGCACTTGAGTGACTGTGACAGCTCACAAAGTTTCCTAACCTTGAGAGCACAAACGCCTCAAAAAGTAATAATAATTCGAACCTGGTCTCCCTACTTATTTTATATCTCCCCTCAGCAACCCAACTTCTACTCGGCAACAGTGCAGTTATTAATTCATGAGGCACTAATTAGTTCTTTGTTTAATTTTGTGTTAAACAGACTGACCGGAATGATAACGACTCGCGCTGTAGCGCTTTGGTCCCATGCTGCTCCTGTTTGCTACAACAAGGGAGCATCGTGCGACTAGCATGATGAACCCAATTCCCTTCCAAGTTGCACTTCATTAAGTCAAAATGTGACAAGGAGCTTAGAGGAGGAACTGGCAGATCTGATCGTACATAACAATGCAGGTTCAGTAAGTTTGGCGGTAGAAAAACAGGGGTGGGTGGGTGTGTATCGGGGGCTGTGCATTCCGGCATGCATGTGGCTAATTTTCTATTTTTAACCCACAGGGGCTGTCTTCCATTTTCCTTTAATTGTCTTTGTGAGGCACTGCAGTGTCCCTTACTTTACAGAAAATCGCACCTCTTATCTGGTTTCTGATCAAAGCCCTTTGCAACACCTCTACTCCCGGGTAAACAACAGGCCTTGCCCTTTCACCGCAAACAGGTTAAGTGCTTTTTCCACTGTGCATGCATCAAAGTTGCGCTGAAAACAGACAAAATAGAAATGTCGCCGTTTTTGGCTTTCTAACCGGAGAAACCTGCTGCGCGTCAGGGTAGGTGACAAAAGCAAAATCAAAAATAGCGAGGAATGTTCTTTATTTTTTTTTTTCCCTTTCTTTTTTCTTTTTTCAGCCACCTCATTTTTCTCATACCACACGAAAGCAGGCGTCGAGCATAATTGAAAAGGTAATGAAATGCATATTTGAGATTTACGATCATCCGAGCGCGCTTTCGCCAAGTTTTTTGCGCGAACGTGACGCCGCGTGGAGCTGCTCGTTCTCACGGATATTTCAGCAGCATCACGGACACACACGAGTAACATCGTTTAGATATAAATACCGTATAAACTGTACAGCATATAACGTGGCCAAACGACTGCAAACGTCTGCATCCCTGTCGCTCATCTCTCAAGGACGTCCCTGTCTGTTGGTAATAATAATAATAACAATAATAAAAAAAATATCTAATAATAAAAAGGCTTGTAATTACAATGTATAATAAGGAAAGATTGGCATTTTCAAAATAATTTTGCATGCAGATGGAAATGACATTGCTCTGTATTTTGTATTCACTGGTGCAGATAAATAAACAAGGCATAGAAGAGGGAGCGAGAGAGAGAGAGAAAACACATGAACGGAGAGCGCCGAGTACAATGGCAAGCAGGTCAGTAATTAGAAAGTCTGTTTGCACAGTAATAATTTTAATATATTCATCAGGAAACAGGGCATGCCTTGCATGATAAAATGCCATCAAGGAAGATATCCCAGCACTCCCTTAACCTTTACTTGCAGACTGGAAGCAGATTGTGCAGGATCTCAAAGACAAACCAGCTCGCCAATTATTGACACATATGGCCTGGATCCCTTTGGCAAGGAAATTAGGCAGTGGACGGCCGACATGAAACCTTGACATTTAGAGCCTTCTTTTCGCTTCCTGCCAGGAAAGGCTTATTGGTTAGGCTTATTGGTTAAGTAACTCAATCAAGAACACAGAGCGCTTTTTAATGAAGCCGAAAGGGTGGCGCGGCTCTCGGCGCGGCTCGGGCGCGAGACGACTCGGAGAGGCGAAACCGCCGGGTTCGTCCATCGCTACAAACCGCACTTAATCGCGTGGAATGTTTAATGGTGGCAGTAACCTTGTTTGATATTGTGGGTGGTGTTGATGTTATGGAAATGATTGCAAATTGTTTAACAGAGTCCTGACAAGCAAGAATACCTTGACCTTATTAAGCCTTTGCCAAAACCGAGAAGAATACACAACTGCGGAAGGAATGCGAGGTGCGGCGAGAGATAATCAGCCGTCGACGCTCCGCATTAAACCTCCGTCGGGTTCATGTATATTTCATAGCCGAATGATACACCTGATGGACTGATCTGCGAAAGATGGCAATAGATAGAGGATAGGAACGTCTTATTCGTCGGATACTCGAGTGCAAGTTCAGAGCGTGCGAACAGGAGGGTGCACGTTTAAACAAGCACTATCCAAGAAAAGTGTGTCTGTGTTTCCAAGAAACACACTGCACTGAAAGTCTGGATTTTTATTTTTTTTTTTAGGTTGAAAGCGTCAGTTGTCATTAAAGCAAAATCAGGATATATTTATCAAATACTAAAAATTTCAGAAATGTATGTAGATATTTTATATTGGACTAAGAAATAAATCCCAAAATTTGGATTCGGATTTTGGACTCCAATATACCTTGGCATAACCAACCTTTTTGTCCGAATTTACAGCCATGTCTTGTTTGTTAGCGAAATAAAAATTGAATCGGCCACCAGATTTCACAGAAAAGCCATCAATGACTGCGTGACACTGAAGTCATATGACTGGAGCCACGAAAGTACACGATCTTTCCTCTCCAGCTTTGTTCCTTTCAAATACTATCTGCCCCCCTCTGTGCCTCTTTTCACCAGCTATGGCACAATGAAAAATCGAACATTTACTTAATAACGCTCGTTATGTGGAGCTGACAGAGGCACATAGGCCTCCTTTTTTGCTGTCAATTCTGGCCGCTTTTCTCCACTGTCTGCTGGAAAGGACAGGCCCGGGGCCGAGGGCAGCTACCTCTGCGCCCCATCCTGCCCTCCTGCCCTAATTTTTGTTGTCTGTCCCTTTGAAATGGCCCGCTCACGTGGGAGCGAAGAATAGGGAGCAGCGCGCAACAAGTGCCAGCACCATGGAAACCACTATTTTCCCCCCAAAATATTCCTTTCTGTTCCTTTGAGGACCTGTCACTATGCAAAGCAAGCATCACACGACCCCGGGCCTAGCCGTGACAAAGCCGCTTTTCTGCCTTATCCTTGATTGATTAAAAAACTTTTGAGCAAAAACATGTTACAGGACAAAAAAAAGTGACACATGGAAGAAAGGGCCGAGGGCGAGGCCCGATCACGCAGTTTCCCTGGTAATATCGGAGGGAGCGGAGGAGCTGTGGGGGGTCGGGGGACCAGGCCAAGCATGAAAATGGACTACAATGGCGATTAAGATGATTAGAGAAAGCAGAGACGTTTGGGGAGCACTTCTTATGACATCCAGCGGCAATCTGGAAATGTCATAAAATCAAAACTTTACCTATGATTACGGTTGGCGAGGGAGCCATTTTCTGAGATCTTAAAGGAAAGCGGCATGAACTAATAACCCTTGATTGCATGCTTGTCGCATATTTTTAGTCTCCGTCTTAGAAAACACCATTATTCCAGTCTGTTATTGAACTTCCCGTTAACCAGATCCGTCTTGACAGACATGTTTGATTAGCCGTGTTACCATAACCACCCCTACTTTCTTGTGATGCATGATCTCTAGCTAAGGCATCTGTTTGTGTGTGTGTGTGTGTGTGTGTGTGTGTTTATGTGTATATGAATGCATCCTCCACTAATCCCTAGTCTAGTATCCTCTATGATTATTAATGCTTTTCGCATTACGTTTCCTCGGCACTGCTGTGCAAACCACTCGTGTTACTCATGTATGAAAAGTGATCAATATGGCCCGGAGTGCAAATTCCAGCCATCTTGTTGACCTAAGTGACAGGCCATTTAAAAGAAAGTGAGACAGACCAAGCGGGCCAGATCTGCACCCAAGACAGACCTCATCATTTATTCATTTCTAAAAACAAGTCAATACAGACAGTTCATTGTCAGACCTGGCCTTCAGTCGGCCGTTCGCAGCGTTTCCTACCTCGCGGATAGATTATTACAGCCTGGGCCTTAAAACAACAACGAGGACGACGACAACAACAAGCTACAAAAGACTTGGACAGAAGCGTTTTTGAGATGTAATCCCCCGGATTAGCTCGGGAATAAAAAGCGGCGTATTTACTGTGAGTTAAAGGAGAAGACTTGCGCAGCACGGCGCGATCAGTATTCCACAGCTGGTCAATCTGAGCTCGAAAAGGCCTTAAGCAAATCCCCGACGGTGGAGGTGTCAGACACAAAATGACGAAAATCTGCTCCTTGACAGGGAGTCATTTATATTTTAGCTTCGTTCCATTATCTTAACGAATCCATCATCAGCCAATGCAATATTAACAGCAGAAAATCAACTCATTAGATCCAGGGGGATTTAATCAAGATTGCAATCATGTATGCGGTTCCTGGAGAGTTTGATTTTTTTTTTTTCTTTTTGGTCCTTTCCACATAATTGGCGCATCTCAGATCTTAATAAATTATTCTCAGTCTCAGATTGACGCCTCCCTCCCCCTCCCCCTCCCCCCTCGCTCTCACGCCAGGGTCTTTCTGACTCCGACTATAATATTTACCATAAACATTATTATGTCATGGGCACACAGTTTAAAATGGCCTTTAGCTACCTCAGAGAGGTAATTGGCTTTTCTATTTCTCTCTCGTTTTCCTGTTAATTACCAAATGATATTGCTGAATGTCTCCCAAGAAAGGGAAAAAGCGTTTTGCCAGAGGTTGGCTGCGCGGCCTCTCGCAGCCTTTATTAAACTTTATTGAGCTTCGAAATCATTTTTATAATAAGAGTAGTAAAGTCAATTTCACAAAGAAACGATCCAAAACGATCCAAAATGATTAAAATGAGTGGCGTAAATATATTCAGCCCCAGACAGCTTGTTCAATTGCTGAAAATGTCGTTTTTTTTTTGTGTGGTTTTTTTTTGTAAATGATCATTCAGGTTAATACAACTTTAGCCGCTATTATCAGCAGCAGCATATGCTTACGGAAAGCTAAATGATGTCAGCAGATAATCCTACGTGCTTATAAGGTGGCATAAAGGTCTTCCACCAAACTCTTTCCTACACCTGACTATGAAGATTTAGTTCATAATAATAATAATAATTAATCAAAATAATCACCAAAGTATTATTTCGACAGGTAGATAAATTCTCCATGTACTGTATGAAAAACAACAGTTCCACATGACAACTTTTCCTTTTCTTTTAATTGAACAGTCCACTGAACGGTGACATCAGTTTCCAACGCACTGACAATTCTTTTGAGAAATGCTCCAAACACCAGGCACAATGCAGAGCCAAGTGAAACAGAGCCCTCCGACATGCCCAGGCCTGGCCTGTTGCCATGGCTATGCAAAGCCAACACGCGCAGTGTATAACGCTAGCAGAACGCAGCGGAATACACACACACACACCCCCATACACACACAGCTCAACAAGATCAACACGCCAGCACGAGCAGGAAAAACAATGTAGATCAACCTGTAGCCATGAACCCTTTGCTGTGCTGTTCGCCTTTCTCACGGCGACCCTAAACCCCGACTCCAGCACTGGAGCACCTTAGACTTATTAGACCAGGTTAATCATTTCGATCAGGCAAATTATGATTCCTTTGATCTAAAGCAAGTGCGCATTTAGTTCAAGAGCAGGCAGTTAGGTTATATTAGAGCAGATCAACACAGACCCATTAGGTGTATAGTGCTGTACAGTATATCGCGGGTGTCTTTGAGAACAACAGATTGAAGAGGAAATAATAATTTTGATAATAATAAGAATCCTAATCATAAGATCATAAGATTATGAACTTTTTAAAGTCCTAGGTCTCGTTCGTTCTGTAACTACACACCAGTAGTTCTTGAGTAAATTAATATAGGGGTCAGGGGTAGCTCAGTGGTTAAGGCATTGGACTACGGTTCGGAAGATCCCAGGTTCAAACCCCACAACCACCAAGTTGCCACTGTTGGGCCCTTGAGCAAGGCTCTTAACCCTCAACTGCTCAGATGTGTAATGAGATAAAAAAATAAAAAATTGAAGTCGCTCTGGATAAGAGCGTCTGCCAAATGCCTAAATATATTGAATAATACGCTTTACAGTGAATAACAGAAATACAGTATGAGCAGTTAAAGAAAGCCAGTACAAGAGCAAATATTATTATATTAGTAATATTTGTATGCAGACATGTTTTACATTAATCTTAATAACTATATAACTATTAGTTCTAACTAAAATAATGAAAAACGCCATCCACTTGACATATTGTGCCTCTTCACCTCCCCCTAATCCCCTATAGAAATCTCTCTCTAAACTCTCATGTGCGCCTTCCTCTCTTCGCCTTCAGCCATAATGTTTCCTCTCCGGTCCGGATTAACTCTCAACACGTCTGACATGATCCAAAAGTGTAAAAACTGGGGAAGAGCCGTTTAATCTGCCTATGGAACAAAGCCTTTTTGTATGGGGCCTACCACGACCTTGTCATTGCCAGTTAAACTTCCTGTCTGTTTGGCAAAATAAAGCCCTGGTTAGCTCTCTCTCTCTCTCTCTCTCCCCTGCTGCATGCCCCTATGCATGTGGTCGGGCCTCTGCCTGCAGAGAGCAGCATCAAAAGCTCGGCTAATCCCCGTGTCTCTCTTCTAAATCCTGCTCCTCGGTAAACCAATCTCAGTGTTTTTTATCTCGATTTATTAGATTATCAGCCCTCGTCTCTCTGAGTGGCTGTGGCACAAACTAATCCTAATCGGAATAGACAAGTATTAGGGCTGAACCGTGTCAGTACGCAGGGCTGTGAACGAGGACAGGCCAGCCACTCGCACACAGACGCTCACTGCTCGTGCAGGCTACAGTACAGTATGTCTCCCCTCCGCCAGCCCCTATCCTTCATTAGTCAAATATTTTAAATATTAATTAGTAAACACTGTAATCACTCACAAAAAGGCACAATCTGAAGTGCTTTACATTTTCTAAATCTATTAAGATGTTATTTTTAGCCTCCTGGTCCAATCTGAGAGAGAGAGAGAGAGAAAAAAACACTTATTTGAAGGATAATACAGAACTGCATTATTAATAGGCATACATCTCATTAATTATTCAATTAATTAATCACTGGCGCCATTGTTCATTTATCAGGCTTTGCTCATTTAAATAAATGAAAAAAAAAAAATGGGGAAAAAAAAAAAAAAAAAACGACTCTCATGCCCAATAAGGGAAAATTTGCCTAATAAGTCGTCAGGTTTAAAAGCTTCATCCCTGTAGGCCTCGGTTTAAAACACGCTCCAAATCCAAGCCACTTCTCCTGGCTGTTGATCTGTAAGGAACAGAACACTGGAAAGGAAACAAAGCTCGGACAAAGAGCATGGCTTAGAGATCTTTATAAATTCAGACGCTCATAATGTTGATGGTCATGTGGTGGAAAGTTGGGTTGCCATAACAAAATACCAAAACTACACTTTCCATACAAAAAGAAAAGTGGACAATTCTGGCATCGAAGGACTGGAATAGTTCCTCATCCATGATCCATGTGCTTTTCTCTTCACCAGTACTGCTGCCAGCTCTGATTACACCCCCAGAAAAGTGCTAGAAAATGTTCTTTAGAGGGATGCCATGGAAGAACCATTTTTGGATCCCTACAGAAAAAGTCCAGACCCCTTCCAATGTAGCCAAAAGGACTCACTCGCCTGCCTTCACATGCATATGAACTTATGAGTAACATCAAATTTTTTATTCATATGCTGTTGACCCACCCTACGCAGCTATAACAGCTTCATCTCTTCTGGGAAGGCTTTCCACAAGGTTTAGGAGTGTGTTTATGGCAATTTTTGTCCATTCTTCCAGAAGCGCATTAGTGAGGTCAGACAGTGATGTTGGTCCAGAAGGCCTGGCTCACAGTCTGCGCTCTAATTCATCCCAAAGGTGTTCTATCGGGTTGGGATCAGGGGTGCGGGCCAGTCAAGTTCTTTCACACCAAACTCGCTCATGCATGTCTTTTTGGACACTGCTTTGTGCACTGGTGCGCAGTCATGCTGGATCAGGAAGGGGCCACCCCCCCAAACTGTTCATACAAATTTGGGAGCATGAAATCGTCCAAAATGTTGTGGTACGCTGAAGCGTTAAGAATTCCTTTCCCATGTTCCGTTTTCATGGCATCCTGGCAACCGCCAAGCCAGACTCGTCCAGCGGATTGTCAGACAGGGAACCGTGATCCGTCACTCCAGAGGACACGTCTCCAGTGCTCAAGAGTCCAGTGGCGGCATACTTTACAGTACTGCATCAGATGCTTTCCATTGCACTTGGTGATGTAGGGCTTGGATGTACTGTACCTGCTCGGCCATAGAAACCCGTCCCATGAAGCTCTCTACGCACTGTTCTTGACCTAATCCGAAGGCCACATGAAGTTTGGATGGTCTGTAGCGATTGTCTCTACAGAAAGTTGGCGACCTCAGTGCATTATGCATCTCGGCATCCGCTGACCCCGCTCTGTGATTTTACGTGGCCTACAGTACCACTTGATGGCTGAGTTGCTGCTGTCATTCCCAATCACTTCCACTTTGTTATGATACCACTGAGAATTTATTGTGGAATATTTAGTAGTAAGGAAATTTCAACTTATCGAACAGGTGGCATCTTATCATGGTACCAGGCTGGAATTCGCGGAGTTCCTGAGAGAGACCCATTCTTCCACAAATGTTTGTAGACGTGCTTAATTTTACACACCCGTAACCATGGAAGTGATTGGAACACTTGAATTCAATGATTTGGATGGGAATACTTTGAGCAACCCCAGGTATGACCAACCTAATAACTGATCTTCAAAAAAATTTTAATGTCTTACTTGCAGTTTTGTAACTGCTTTTATTGAAGTGTAAATTAAACATAAGTACATGTGAACAATTAGACTTCCAGTTTATAGACTTGATAGCAACTTGATGACTACAACAACAATTTAAACTTTAATATGATCTCTGCAAATGCAACATCATAAAAAAAAACTCTCAGTGCTTCTACTCTTAATGATCTTTTGGCTATTCTATTTTGTTAAGAGAATTATTAAGAGTGTCACAACCATTCTGCATCCCTGAAGCCATGATTCTCAAAGTGGGGTCTGATGACCTAAAAGTGTCGCTCTAGTCTCACTGGCGAAAATCACAATAAATCATTATTATGTTGTTTTATCTTTCTGCATAGTTTTTATATCTTTTTTTGAGCTGTTTGATTATTTAAAGTGGATAGACAAGTCTCCAAAAAAAAAGAAAAAAAAGAAAACAGCTTTATGTTTATTTTTCTTATTCTTGTATCGATTTAAACAAGCCAATTAGATTTTTCTACTTTTGTGACCTCATATAAGGAGATCCTCTCCTTTGGCTTGTTGCTCAACCTTTTGCTGTGGCTCCACACTACTGTACTGTAGCTCCTTTTACATAGAAACTGAAATAGCGTGTTTGAAAAAGGAGTGAAATTAGGTGAGTTTCAGGTATGAAAAAATGCATTATCAGCGGGTTATTTCACACACATAAAATATGAGATCTTAATTTCATGGAATTAATATAGAATTTCAGAAACTCAACAACAAAAAAAAAAGAGTTATTTAAAAAAAATTAAGTCTATAAATAATGCCAACTTGAATCTAATAATTTGAATAAAAATCCATTCTTTGAGTGTAACGTTGGAATCTCTTGAATTAATATCATCATGCATGTTTAAATAATGAGCTTAATATTTACATAGCTGGAGAAATAAATATGCACTAATGGGATCGTGTGAAATTTTTAAATGGGAGGTTAGCTGCAAAAACTTCGAGAATCCACGCCCTTCTTGATATGAAATGTCAAAAAAATTAATTATTGACGTGCAAACCAGATCGGGGAAAAAAAAAATCTTTACCCTTGACACATTTACACTACAATATAATTATACTAGTGTACCATACAAGTGCCCCTGGTTCATACATCATGGATCTGAAAGCAGAAAATACGCTGGAACGCTTACGCAGTGCATGGAAAAACACCTAAAAGCTGTTTTGATAGCTGTAGTTAGCAACGTCTCTGGAGATAGTGAGGTTGTTATGGCACTTTAAAGAGAGATGAGATGCCCCTGCCTGCACCCTTCACATCTCTCCTGTACAACAACAAGCAAGAGTGTGTGCGTATGTGTGAGTGTGTGTGTGTGTGAGTGTGTGCTCCAACGTCTGTGAGTGTACGAGAGGGCTGGCATGAGGCAGGGACGGCGACGGTGGCATGTGTAGCCGCGGGCAGATACAAGGAGGTGAGCGTGACGTGACAGCAGCGTCTGTTCCCTGTACATCTCCGCCTGGCCGTGAAACCCAGAGTCTTGCTCTCCTGGACAGCGCCCGAGGGGCAGCCGTGTGTGTTTACACACCAGTTATCTATCACACCCCATACTCGGACCCGACTTAAAAGGAAAGTGAGATCATTTATCCTCGGTGGGATCACATATCTAACACATACGTCCAGCTCTCAAGTTAATCCATCGGTTCTGTTCGCTTATTTGTAACACATGCTGCATTGACCCTTCCAATCATTTCTAACCCAATCGTTTGAAACAATATTTACAGGAAATGACAGACAGAACTCGTTCACGAGTAGACGAGGGCAGGTGTGTGTGTGCATACAGTACTATATACTGTATATACTATATGATTTTCAACACAGTTATATTATAAACCGTGATGTTAAAAAACGACAATTATTTTATTATAAGTCTGATTTTTATCCCAGAAAATAAAATAAAATGTGTCATGTAAATGCATTTCCTCTCCACGTTGTCATCTCCATGCTGTTTTTGGTTCTATGTGTAGTGCATTTATTCATCTGTGTATAAGATGCAGCAGAAGAAAGCTTTGCCTCCAGAGTCCCCAGTTCGCTCCTGATCTCTAGTTAATGTCTGTATAGAATTTCCTATACTCCTCCAAAGATCAAGTGGGTTTCCTCTGGGTTCTTCGGTTTCCCCCATCTTCCAAAAACAAGCTCGTAAACAGATGGACTACTCTTGTGTTCATGACAATTCAGGGTGATCTCCTTCCTTACGCCCGGTGTTTCCAGACCAGAATCAAGTGTTTAATAAAGATGAATGAATGTACATTGGACAATATTTACTGATCAAACCAGGTACTGCAGATTTTAATTTGAAAAACAAGGTGTTAATCGTACTGTAAAACTTTCTTATACAAAAATCCACAGTTGATCATTTTGCCCGAAACAGATCTCTTGTTAGGAGTAAACTGAAAACTATACTCAGCAAAAGAAGAAACGTCGACATAAACTAAAAATGTTTCACAATGTGTCCCTGAATGAAGGGAGGCTCAAAATCTACAGTACCAGTCAGTATGTGGTGTGGCCA
>JAOTQY010000016.1:5476710-5487391 GCA_026413445.1 Dolichallabes microphthalmus
CACACAGAGACGGGAATCGAACCCGGACCCTGGAGGTGCAAGGCGACAGTGCTAACCACTACACCACCGTGCCGCCCCTTCATTGATTCATTTCCTTTAATAGTGCATCCCCCAAGCCAAAGAGATCCGCACAACCCAACCCTCCGTACAACCAATCCTACATACTTGCACATTTTTATTCTACATAAACTTCATTGAACAAAATCTTAGTGCTTCATAATGTAACCTGGTTTCATTTTTTTTTAAAAATGTATTTACTTTTCAACTCATAGCTTTAAAGAACCGTTTTTGAGACTATTGTACTATCGCATATTATCAAGGACTAATCTTCAAAATCTTCCATCAGGCTCGATCCCAACTTTCCAGCACAGATTAACTAATAAAGCCTCACCATCTTTCTTACTCAGGGACTAGAGAGCCTGAATGAGCTCTGATGGAGCTCCCTGTGTCTACCTGGATCTGTGTGTGTGTGTGTGTGTGTGTGTGTGTGTGTGTGTGTGTGTGTGTGTGTGTGTGAGCACTGTTTGTTGGTCTACAAGCTCTCACGGCACGGCCGCGGTAATCACTCAGCTCCTCTCGTCTCGTCTCCTCCGAGCAGCCGCCGGTGCATCGCTGCAGCCTGCTTAACAGTCAGAGGCTGCTACAGATTGTAAACAGATCTCCCATGAATTGCGGGTTTAGCGGTTTTGCGCGTCTCCAAACAAGGTGCTCCTGATAACGGCGCTCTGTCTCGCTGACAAGGCCTGACAAAAATCAGCCACTTTGCTGAAAGCATGCGATTTGAGAGCTGTCACTCAGCATGACTGGCAGCTCTAATCCCCCACCGGAGCAAATAGGAGGTGAAAACAAATGCTAGACTGATACAAATTTGTTTTTATAGACAGTCTTAAAATGGTTTCTTTCTCCAATTTGAACACTTTATGCAGATGGAATATTGCGTACTTTGTGGATGGACAACTTTTACATACAATCTTTTATTCTTTTTAACAATCTTTCCATGATTGCCAATGATCAGAAGGGTTCGAATGTCAGAACCGTCTTATAGAAATCGTAATAAGTACCTGGGGGTTACTTGTTTCATATTCAGCTGAGTAACCCCACAAACCTTTGATTCCCCTTCTACAACGCTGACCCGCCAGTCCTTCCACTTCTTATTAATTGGAGGATGTTTGGAGAACATTTGTGCTTCTTCTCCATTTACAGTTAACGTTGTGGAGCACGTTTCTGTTCTTGTCACGAGAATTAAATGCATGACAAAAGTTTTATTAAGCAAACAGACAAAACAAACAAGAATCAAGAATCAGTAACGGTAAACAGCATAAACTGAGCAGGGCAGGATCAGGAACTGGGAAACAGGATCAGAGTCGAAACCACAATATCGCAGGGAATATCAGAGCTTTGGAATAACTGAAGGTCACAAACACAAGATTTGACAGAGACACAGAGACATTAAAGCACATCATTGGAATGGTGGAGCCCGGAGACTTCCCGTTCCTCTCTCTGATTCCAGTCACCCTCACCACAAGTTACACCATAAGTTCCGAACAGCCTTTACAGTGTAGGTACTGTACTGCGATCACTAGCTCGAGCGGTGCTGCTGCTTAGCTTCTGCCAGGGGACCTGGTGTGATATGCTTGAAAAGATGGATCAAGGTGGTTGTAATATGGCAGATCAAGTCTATAACTGACTTGGATAATGTACCCAAAAAAATGGCCATTCTTGTGATGACCCAACTTTTTGTGATGGGCACTAATGGATGGGTGACAAAGCCTCCACTGATACTTTCAGAGGATGGTGGCAGTGCCAACTGGAGCTTCTCTGTAATGTTGTGGTTGATGATGCTACCAGCTGCACCGTAGTTGACTAATGCTGTAAAATAGATTTATAAGTTTCAGTACTCTCCATGTCGGAACGAGTACTGGGAGTGGCGCACTCCAACAGAGACCAGGATGCCCATGTCGGTGGTCTTGCAGTGCATTGTGCCACACGATTCAAGCCACAGTAGTAGTCGAGCACCCTGAGGCTTTGGCACTGCCGCTCCACCTCATCTACCGTACCTTGACCTGTATCAGCTGCATCAGCTCAGAAAGTGAGGCCTCTAGGGCTGTCGTCATGTGAAGCTGGCATGCATGAGCCATCAACTTTGTAGCACATGGCGTGAGAAGTCCCATGAATCGTGGAAACTCAACACACACACAATAATGCGACCAGCATGAGAGCAAGTGCTTCCCTGATTCCTTGCCATGGAAAAGGGGAGAGGTCGAACTCTTGCTTAAACATTTTAAGCAAACGTCGTAAAACATGCTGAATCCATTTGAGGTATAGTAGTTTATATCACGGAGTTAAATGGAGGATGGAAGTGCAGAGTCCAACACAACTTTTATTAAGCAAACAGACAAAAGAAACAAGAACGAATCATGTTACAGAATAAATGGAAAATGCAAAATCCCGTCCTGACGATTTTCATATTTCGGAACAAATGCAATATTTACCTTTGATTGTTACTTTGAATCTCTGACATTGGAGACTCCTTTTAAAAGTGATAAAGAACCTGTTCTTACAGGAAAATTCACCATCTCAACAAGTTTATGTGATTCATGCACTAGAGGTACAATAGAATGCAAATATCTGCATCTTTCTATTACCTCCCAAAGTGGGTGTGCCATAAAATTTAAATCAAAGAGGTATTGTTTGAAGTATTGTCACCAGGGTGTGTCACTTCTGGCCCTGACAATACGGAATTAGATTTGTGTCAAAAAAGACTGAACGGGAAAAAAAAATCGATTTGCGGAATTATTCACTTTCATTCCTAGTTTTTCATTTTCACTCCTCTGTTTTTTTTTTTGTTTTCTTTTCAGTTTTGCTGCTTTCCGTTTTCCGTTGTGGCACAAACCACACGGCCGATATGATTGTGTGCGTCACATGAACAATATGAATGAAGAATTCCACACGCTGCGGCTTAAATTACACTAAGCTCAATTATACGGCCTTGATTTCTGTACATAGGGTACATCTTCTATTTCCATATGGCTCATTCTTACAATTTGTATATTAACTTATCACATTCTATATCTGAGCTCGAGTAGCATCCAGGCTTCAAAAACGCAACCGAAAGCACTCACAGATGACATCAGCTAAGATTTATCTCACCCTAACAGCAGAACTTTCTCTTGCTTTCCAGTGACTTCCTGCTAAATTGTGAGCACTTGCCACAATAAAGTCATCATGCATTTTTACAGCAGTGTCAGGCAGAACACTGTCACATATAAATTAACCAGCGAGCTAAAAGCTTTCGTGGTCCTTCAGGAAAACGCAAGTCATCAAGCATTAAGCACATATTAATTTTCAATGGGCCAGCAATAATGGGTGTGTTTTATGAACAGGAAAGCAGGGCAGTTCCGCCTGACATCTAACATGGTGCCGTGGCTGGCCCCGAGTAGTGTGTATGCTTGGCCTACCTTTCGCTCGCTCCTTTCCAAACACAGCTCGGGGCGGCGGAAATCAAACAGCACGCCACTGCTTCACCTGTGCACGTGCCAGCTTGCTTTCCCAACACCACCAGGCTGCAAGTTCTCACACGCTGTTTCTGGCTTTGACCCCCCCCCCCCTTCTACTCATACACTCACACACACACACATCCATCTCCATTAGAGTCAGCGAACATGTGATCGTTGAGTGACGGAGCCGAGAGACGGAATGACAGCAGGGCCGTGAGTTTGAATCCCAGATCACTATACTGTAGAGCCGTTATGGCTAACTGCAGCATTCTCGTGCTTTTCATTTCCCAAGCTTTATTATTGCACTCATAAAATTGCTTTCGATGCGACCATCGCAATAGGCTATTGTGCATCCGGCGAGAACTCGGAGAGCTTCTTCAAAACAAATCTGGCCTTTCAGGAGATTTTATGAACAAGACAATCGGTCCAATTCCATTCTTTGTCCAAGGATGGAATTGCATATGGACGTGGAAATGCAGGAAATCGCACACTAAATCTGAAAATGCACTCTCTTCCTCCAGTCGGGTATAAAGTCCGTTTATTTCACCCTCATAGGCAGGTGGAAATAGTACGCCTCTTTCCGGTACAGCCGGAGCGTTATAGGGCCCTGAGCCGATGCCCTAGTGATTCGGCCGGCCACTTTTTCCAAGGCCTGCTACTTGATTAAATGCATAATCCACTACTCCCCATCCCCAATGATTTAGTGTGCCTTTAAATCAGCTTGCGCACACATAAAAACCTCAAATAAAAATCACCAAGAAAAACCATTGCACTCTAACTGTTCTATTAAAATGATACCCAGCCCGGCCTTTCTTCTCCGCAATACCGTTTATTCCACATGAATGCGTAGCTTCATTTTTACCCCTCCTCCCGGCCGTGCATATAAAATATATAAGTTTAAAATGTCAACGTTGAAACATCAAATGCTGGAGTCTCTCATTAATCACCTCGGATGAGGCTCCCTTTTAAGGCTATAACCCTTTGAAAGAGCAAAAATTACATTTTTGACCTTGAAGATGAGACAAACTCATAAACGTAAAATAATTCCAGGTTTAAAAGAGAGAGTTATCTGCGGCAGCAAATTGCTGTGCTGTGACTTGTGGGCGACACCAAACAACTTTTCTTTTTTTCCTTTTCGTATTTACAAAGAAGCTGTTCTGATTAATTTAAAATCACATCAAGAAAAGGAAACAAAAACGAGCGAAAGCATCAAAAGGGGCATGCGGTCTAAGTTTCAAATCCACGGGGCGCCACTATCTGCGCTGGGAGGAATGTTGGCTTTTTTCATGGAGTTTTATTAAATGGTGCATGACATTTTCATTACTCAAGGAAATTAAATTCCCTAATTTTCTTACAAGCCCGGTACGTCTGCTATTTTTGGGAGGTGCACAGAACATAACAATACTTTCAGCCTTCTAACACCTACACAAACGAAGGGATTTTGGATTTAGCGTTTGTATATTTACAAAAAAAAAAAATGAAGAAAAAAAAAAAACTTTGAAAAGGATAAAAGCAATTTATGCGTTAATGAAACAAGACGGGCTTTTGAGCTTTTGCTAAACAGGTGCTTTAATTACAGTATGAGAATACAGGTTTTCTCATTATTTGCTTCTAGAAAAAAAATACATAATTAAGATGTCTAACATGCAATCCTGATCAAATTCATTCAACCTGGGATGCTACATATACAGTATATAAAATGCCATTTTCTATATGTTTTTCAATTTATTGATGAGATCTTGGTGTACAGTCGCGTTGAAAATTAGTAACCCCACTTTTAATTCTAGGAGTCTTCGTGAAAAATCATCATGAGATGTTCGAAAGTGATCGTAGCGAGCCTTAGTATAAGGCAAATATAACCGCAAACAAACAGCAACATACTGTAGAACGTTTTTCACCATACTTCCACAGGATTAAAGAGGGTAAAGTTGCAGCCAGGTGCAGACCTCTACCAAAGCAGAGGTTTTGGCAATTTGCTGTTCTGCATTTGGTTGTACTGTATGTTAACACAATGGTTAAAGAGGAAAAGACATAAACAATAGTCTTAGAGAAGCAATTGTTGCTCAACATCAATCTGAAGTTCTGGAGTTTAATGTTTTACAGTGAGAAAGATTTTTCGCAATTGGAAAGCATTCAATCTTTGCTTTCCCAGCACATTCACCCCAAGGTGCAATGATCAGAGAAATACAACAAAAAAAACCTGCAAGAGCTACATGTCAGACCCTACAGGCCTCACTGAGCATGTTAAATGTTACAGTCTATGGCAGCACAATTAGAAGAAGACTGAACAAGTACTGTTTCTTTGGAATGGTTGCCAGAAGAAAGCAACTGGTTTTCCAAACAGGACTTTTCAACCACTTGCCCCGAGGCCATGGCATCGACTATAATTTTTAATCATATTTTACATATTATTTGTACAATTGTTTTTTTTTCTTCTCAAAATGACAACTGCATCTTTACCAGTTATTCTAGATGGACAACTGTAGGCCTCTTAAGAGATGAGAATGTGACCTTTTTATTTCTGACAGTGTACAATTATTAGCCCTTTCTCAAAAAAGGAATGGAAGAACAACTGAGGTTCACAAAACTGCAACTGCAGAAGACAGATGAGACCAAAGTTGAGTCGTTTGGTCATAATTCCCAGTGCCATATTTGGCGAAAAATTCCAACTCTATCTCATTTCAGCAGAAACACCTGATACCCACTGTAAAGCATGGCAGTGAAGGGGTGATGATCTGGGGAGATGTTGTCCTGTATCCATAGGAGCTCAGGACCTTGCAGGCACTGAGTCGACTATGAACTCCTCCCGTACAATAGTGGACTCTGGAGGCAAAGGTCAGGCCATCTACAATCTGACAGCTAAAGCAAAATTACTGTAGTTCAGGCAATAGCACAATGATCTGAAACACACCTGGAAATCTAAGTCAGAGATTTAGGAATGGCCGAATCAAAGTCCAGACCTCATCCCAAGTGAAATGTTGTGGCAGGAAGTTACAGTAAGAGAGCTATGCATATGCGAAGAAACCTCAACAAACTGTAGCAATGTTGTAAAAACGAATGGGCCAAAATTTCTTCACAATGACGTGAGAGACTGATAAAGTCATACAGGAAATGATTACTTCAAGTTACTGCTGCTGAAGGTGGATTTATAAGCTACTGAATCACGTGGGTACTTAGTATTGCCCAATTGTTTTTGGCTTCACTTTTGTTAAACATATTATGGCACGGGTGAAAAAACTTATATGTTGTTTGTCTGTATTTGCCTAATAATAAGAACTGCTACAATTATCAGATTTTTATTATGGTATTACACAAAAACAGGTAGAATGAATTCCTTTTGAACATGACTGTAGTGGAAGGTTCTGATCCGATCACCCTAAAATCATCCTAGATCTACTGTAGGGTTTACAGTAGGTCGGTTCTACATTATATTTTAATGATTATTATGTACAGTATGTTGCTTCTTGAGACAACTCCATTCTCCATTCCCATCGATGTTCTCCCAAAGCTTTACTTGTGGTCATAGATTGTTTATGAAATTGCTGACAGCAGGATCATCCAAACCCAAACAATCATTCTGGATTTTCTGGTTTTCTAAACAGGACTTTTCAACCACTTGTCCCGAGGCCATGGCATCAACTATCATTTTTAATCATATTTTCCATATTATTTTTACAACTGTTTTTTTTTTTTGCATCTTTACCAGTTATTCTAGATGGACAACTGAAGACCTCTTAAGAGATGAGAATGTGACCTTTTATTTCTAAGGGTGTACAATTATTAGCCCTTTATTCCGAGCTGTATGTACAGTTATGAAAGACGAGCGAAGCACCAGCTATCAGTTCCTCCATTACAACCTCCAGCACATGTGGCTGGCTTTTATTCAGCAAGTTCACCACCATTAACCACCATAAGTAACATTTCGAAACGTTTAGAGCTAGATTCACATGCTGAACTCGATACTTCACGCTTCAGCACTTATCTACAAAGGATACAAATGACTTAATGCGGTGTAGATCGTACAAACCAGGCCTGTAATTTAAAACACATGTTAAAGAGCACACACACACACACCCACACACATACACACACACTCAGAAACACAGAAACACAGAAAATTAATGCTGCTGTGCAAACTCTTTTCCAAGTCTTCTGCTGTATGATGGGGGAGGGAGGTTGAGGGACGTGAGCCCACATGGGCCGGTAGAAGTGGCGCAGTCGGCCTGAACCTGGCTCTCGTCTCCTCTAGAGATGAAAGCCTGATTACTCCTCCTCTCTCTGAGGAGGGCACCCACATGTCTGACAGCATCATTGGGAAAGAGAGTGTTGAGGCCCCTTTGGGTCTTACAGCAGCTTACATTTAATACAGAGGAAAGGTATGTTAAAAAGGAGGTGACACTTCAGCCTGTGTAATCATGTAACTGCATACCTGAGATGAAAAACAAAAACAAACAAACGTGCCTGTTCTGTACTGTACTGCGCTCCGGTACTAGAATAAGATAATAATAAGTATTGCATTGTATTGTATATAAATACACTCATTAATGGGCACATAAAGGATCAAAATAAGGAGCGAATGATGACTCTCAATGACTTTTAATGAATGGGATCAGACTGGCTGGTTGGAGAATTTCCAAAACTGCCAACCTTCTGGGATTTTCATGTATAAATATATATTATCCAGAAAATGGTGTGAAAACCAAAAAACATCCACCAAGTAGAAGATCTGCAGGTTCAGGCTCAGGAGCTCTCACAACATCTGCAGGTTCAGCAGTTCTGCCGGTTCCTCCTACAATATCTCAAACAACCACTCTTTACAACTGGGGTGAGCGGAAAAGCATCTCAGAACGCACCTTAAATTTGTAGCACAGGATGCCTTGATGGTGAGGTTTTCATTATGAGACACCATTGTGAGACACTCATCCTCATCCTCATCATCATCTTCCAATTATTTGAAGATCAAGGTAAAATACCCCCAAAATTGGTCCCATTGTACGCTCAATTCCTTGTTCTTGGGCACATACAATGCAGTAAAGGATCAAAATTAGGAGCGAATGATGACTCTCAATGACTTTTAATAAATGGGATCAGACTGGCCGGTTAGATTATTTCAAAAACTGCCAACCTTCTGGAATTTTCATGTGTAACATTATCCAGAAAATGGTGTGAAAACCAAGCAGAAGTTCTGCAGGTCCATGCTCAGGAGCTCTCACAACATCTGCAGGTTCAGCAGTTCTGCCGGTTCCTCCTACAATATCACAAACAATCACTCTTTACAACTGGGGTGAGCAGAAAAGCATCTCAGAATTTGCAGCACAGGGTGCCTTGATGGTGAGGTTTTCATTATGAGACACCATTGTGAGACACTCATCCTCATCATCATCTTCCAAATTTTGAAGATCAAGGTAAAATACATACCTGGTAATCTGTCCCCCAAATTTGGTCCCAATTCCTTGTTCTTGGCTAAAAGGAGATGAGTCAGGAATAAGAGCTGGCACTTCCTGGCTTTTATAATTCAGACAAATGTAGAGGACGCACACGTCTGTCAAAGTGGCAAATGTGGCAAAACCAATGTGGACGAGAAGAATCACCAATCTTCTGTTATTATAGCACAACCACCTGAAGATTTTACAAATATTGCATGTTGAAATGCTTTTCTGCTCATCCTGGTTATAAAGAATGGTTAACAGAGTTACTGTAGACATCCCATCAGCTCAAACCTACAGTAATCAGAAGCTCTTGACAGTATGGATAATCTGAATTCAAGTTCACTACAACAGTCTTAGAAATCTGAGCATGAACCGAGCGACTGAAGCAACTCTTACTGTAAAACACTGGAGTAACACTATGGAAAACAAACAAAAATCAGTGCTTTAATGTATATTTAGAGTTCAATTTCCAATGACATTCAATTCATGCCAATTCCTTCAAAGCTTTTAAATCAATTCATATTGGAATTAGAACTGATTCCCATTTGTGTTTTTCATTCTCAGAGAAACTGGTCATGATAATCTCCCCCCCCCCCCCAACACACACACACACACACACACACATTCACGCAGCTGAAAAGCACCGGCGTATATTCCTTTAACACACTTCCCGAGGAGTGTTTTCTGCTTTCTCCCTGCTGTAGGAGCAGACACGGTTACTTAACCAGCAGATCTCGCTGAGGCCCAGATAATCAGTGTTACCGCTGCAGCCAATTTACGCTGAAGCAGTCAGTCTGTAAGCAACAATATGACACTGAAATGCTGCAGCAAATGAACAAACACCCTGCGAGTGCTCATACAGAACCATCAAACAGAACAGGCTCGTTCCACGGACGTCCAGGGCCTACTTATTAACTCCAGGAAATGAAAGGGTTCCTGTTGAACAACGGATAAATAAGTGGTTTCTCGCCGCGCGTGCCGTTTCTCAAATGAATTCGGTGTTTTGCGGCTATATATTAACTCTACATTTAGCAGTCGGACAATAAGTCGAAAACCAGCCCGTCGCGTTTAAATGACAACAAACAGCCGTCGTAAAGAGAATAAAAAGGGGCTAAATGAGCGGCACACGCCGGGTGAATTAAAGCTAAACGTTTAAACAATAAAATAAAGTCGTCTGCTGCCTGAGTTTCACAGCTCGGCACTCAAAGACTACCTTTTCATTTCATTTAATTAGGCTGAACGGTGTGAAAATAAAGAGAAACATCTCTTACGGTAAATTCCACACTCCATTAAAAAAAAAAAAGAAGAAGAAAGAAAGTAAGAAAGAAAAGAACGTGACAATGTCATGACTGAGCCTCGGAAAGTGTATCAGTCGAGAGAAAAGAGAGTAATTGGTGCAGTATGCCTCTTTATCCAGAGGGTTGTTATGATTAAACTTAGGCACACATTTCAATTCCACAGTCATATCGAGAAGAACAAGGGACGAGACAAGATCAAGAAATCCTAATTATAATTACAAAATTACATAGGGTACAACAAGGGCGCCTGGTTTAATAGTAATAATTACAGACACAAAGTACTAATAGGAAATATAGCATTCTGAGAGCACTGGCTTTAGACTCTCATGATGGTGCGTCTAAGCAGACTTGTGTGAGACAAGCATACGTCTGTGTGTGTGTGTGTGTGTGTGTGTGTGTGTGTGTGTGTCCATCACATTGAGCAGACTGATTATTAATAAGCTTCACTCTTGCACTA
>JAOTQY010000016.1:5538197-5556371 GCA_026413445.1 Dolichallabes microphthalmus
AATTGAACTTAATTAAAATAGAATAGAATAAAACTTGGGTTGAAGGGCATTCGGGAACAAAAGAATCCAGTGGAAAATCATTGGAAGTTCTTGCTGCCGACGCTCCATTGGGATTCTTATCGTAGAACTATTTGGAAGACACCCTGTGAAATCACACACCCTCTGAAAGAGTGGTTTAAATCTGACTGACAGTATTGGCATGAACTAACATCACTGGCACGGTTGTATACAAGCAGATAAAATTGCCACCTCCGAGCTCCGGGTTCTTGGTTTTCCCACCACATCCCAGAAACATGCCAGTGATCTGGCTAAAATAAATTGCCCCGGGTGTGAATGAGCGCATGCACCTGTGATGGATTGGCAGCTCAGCTAGACTGTATTTACATGTCAGGTCGAGTGTTCCCAGGTCCACAACGTTCGAGCCAGGACAAACAGCTAACTAAAGATGAACAAACCAACCGAGTATTAATGGATAAATTAAACCTGCAGCTGGGAGTGTATTGCAATTCCATGTTTTACCCATATTTGGTTGAAAACATGTTTTTTTTTTTTTTATTCTTAAATCCTGCATGTAAATCCGACGTCTCAACGTGAACAGTTTTCTCTGTGACGTGTGTAAATACAGAGCAGGCCCAGAGAACT
Organism: Dolichallabes microphthalmus; assembly: GCA_026413445.1. Taxonomy (NCBI): domain Eukaryota; kingdom Metazoa; phylum Chordata; class Actinopteri; order Siluriformes; family Clariidae; genus Dolichallabes; species Dolichallabes microphthalmus. Next base: position 5,538,840 of record JAOTQY010000016.1, read on the forward strand.
GTCTGCCAGTGGAGTGTCATTTGCATGGATTTGCATTATGGGGTTGTAGTGAGGTAGAGGAGGTGATGAGAATCGCGCTCACTGTGATGCTAAACGAGCTGACATCGGACATCGTTCCTATGCCAAATGTATTCGCATATACAGTATACGCGCATACTGTACTGTACGCATAGGCACGCGCACGGATGCGTATACAAGCTTTAACCAGGTTCATCCTGACCCTGTGAGTGGCAAACTCATCAGCTGGAGACAAGTGAAATAATATAAAGTTTTATATGAATAAACAGATGTCTATTTGACTTACGAGAGAGACAAAGAGTCTCCGCAGCTTATAAAGATGGTAGTTAATTATCAACTGGATTTACAAGTGAAATGTACCAACGAAACCATAAAACTCGAATGATTCCAGAACTTATGAAGCAGTTTGGTGTATCAACTTTCGCTGATTTTTGAAAGAATCGTTTCACCAGCTGTTAAGTCGATTATATGATTCGGCAATAACATCCCTCTCGATTACGGTACATCCTACTTGTATGTACTGTACCGTTCCAGTGCATCGCAGGACTATACAGGAACCTTAAAGAGAACAGAATGACCTTAGGAGCACTGCGGCTTTACCCCGAAGAAGGAACATCTGATGGCCATTAGACACTAAACGATCGAAGAGGAATACAGCCGGCGAGTCGTGCCTCTCTCTTCTTCTTTCTCACACTCTCAGCTCTGGAGGCAGGCTGTGTTTACGCTCATCCCTCAGGCCATTTGTTTGTAGCACTTCCTTGCCCCAGAGCAGCATGCATAATGCAGGAATGAAAATGTTAACAGTGGCAAATAAAATCGGCAAGGTGCCCCCACAAATCAGGGCAGTTTAGGAGCACGTTTAATCATCCATCCATTGGGGAGGTGCTGCGATTTATTGTGGCATTTCCGAGAAGATCAGGACCCCATTTTTCCATTTCTTTTTCATCCCCGAGCCATTTTGCTCTGCCGTCTTTCCTTTACAATGCAAAAGATCTTCCTCTTATATTCATACTCATCATCATTTTATTTACTCAGGTTTTATTTTAAGAAGAAAACTTTACTTGGTAGGTATTTTGGAGTACCCCTGGGGCAGATAGGGTTGTGGTATGAATAGCAGAAGCTTGTTCACCTTCTGATTAATAACTTAAGAGATTTGACGCATTGTGCCATCACTGCACCAGACACTCCAGAAGAATGCAGTCCAAACTCACTGGTTTTATAAAGACTAACTACAAAAGACACAAAAAAAAAAAAAAAAAGTTGCAAAGCATATGGCAGTGGGATGATAAAAAAAAAAATGTTTTTAAGTGCAATGTGCACAGCACACGAGTGACCACAAAAATACCAACACAGAGCTCCTCATATTTAACCCTGTTAATCAGGACCTGAGGGGGAGTTTGGGGAGAACGAGATACGCCAGTCCGGCTCTAACTAGATTGAAGACCACTTTGGCATTCAAAAGAGGAGGACTGGCAACTGTCTGTGGGTCTGCGTGTGGCGCTCCTCATAGCGATACTATCACGGTGCCTTTCAGCGCTTCCTGTGGAACAGACAGTCTAATCGAATAAGGCAAAGGCGAGAGCTAGCCCAAAAGCCCCCCCTTTACATCCAGCCACTGTTAAAGCCACTCTTCCTACCCTCCTCTCCTCCATGACCCAAGTTTTATTTTCTTCCCTCGAGGTGCACTCATCATTGTGGGTCTTGAGTCATCGCTGTTCCAGTCTTAACACGGATGTGGGTGGGGGAAGCATCCAGGAGCTGGTGGCAAGGTTACAGCCTGGCCGACCAAACGCTAGGGCTAAACGCCAAGGCAGCTAAATGACTTGCAGAAGGATGAAGAGAGAGAGAAAAGAGGGAGGCTGAAGTGCACTAATTTTATGCGTGTCCAATTCCTCCCCATCACTAGGGGGCTCCCACGTTAAGGCTACTACTACCACTCAGCCGGGAGGGCCGAAGACTATCACGTGTTTCCACCGAACCGCGTGACGCCAGCCGGCCGCATCTTTTCAAGCTGCTCGCACCGTTGGGGGCGGCGTAACACACTCGGAGGAAAGCGCTATCCGCTCCTTCCGCTTGCGCGAGCTCACAGACGCCCCTGATTGGCTGTAGAGCCGTGATTAATGTGGGAGCACAAAGTACCTCTAATCCATCCCCTCTGAGAGAGCTCGGCCAATCAGCTCTCTCTAGACCGCCGGCTGTGAGAGGCTACAGCATCATCCGCGAACCGAACCAGCGATCTCCGGATGATAGGGCGAGCGCTTTTGAGATTACAATTATAAAGCGAAACACACTTAGGTCTGGTGTTATGCTTAATAGCTAGGATGGAAAGTTCCTACAGTAACTATTATTGCAGCATTTTAAATCCGCAAATCTCATTTGTCAAAACGTATTGATTAATTTGACAGACCTGACACCAGCCAGCTGTACTTTAGATCACAGGTTTCTCATTCTACTACTGCAGGTTATCGTTTCCGTTTCTCAGAAAGAAATTTTTGTTTTTTAACTTTAAGAAAGATAAATAAGATACACTGGTGAAAAAAATGACCCTTTTTCTATCGTTTATAACCAAAGCGCTTATAGGAACTAATTGTAGATGTTGCGCAATAGTAAAGGTAATGGGTAGAAACAGATGACTCTCCAATGGATTAAATTTTTTATCACTGGCAACCTGCTGTAAACTGAAACACTTCAGGACATGCTGTTTTAGAAAAAAATAATCAATAAGGGATTTATTCCTTATTTAACAATTTCTGTGAAAAAATGGATTATATATCTATAAACTATATATTTTATAGAATTAACTCCAGAATTACTGTACTGACGATAAACATGGCCACGGAATTTAATCCTATCTCAAGACACAAATCCAACAGTACTTCCAATGTTTCTGATCTTCAGGTGCTGTTTTTTGCTTTCAGGTTGGACTTTTTTTTCATGTACTCTTGTTTTTATAAAACTGTTATATTTGTGTGCTTCTTTCCCTCCTAAACTTCCATCTTAAGGAGTTTTTAAGTCTAATTATTTATGTCATAAATACGTTTAAAACCTTTTTTTTACCCTTACAACCTAGATAGTGGGTTTTTATATCCAATAACTAATATATAAGTAAACCAACTTAGATCTGACTGAGAGTAGTTACGATTAATAAATGACCTTATTTTGAAGACGGCAATTTTGTGGAATTTATTTTAAATGTTGTTCAATATTTGGGGGAAAAAAAACAATTCATGTATATATTTTATTATTATATTATTTTTTATAGTTGATCTTATATTAGTTCAGATAATAAGAATGTGTGTGAGAGTTTGCGTGTTCTCCCTGTGCTTGGTGGGTTTCCTCTGGGTACTCCGGTTTCCTCCCACCGTTCAAAAACATGCAGAGTAGACTAACTGTCATTCCCAAATTGCCCATAGTATGTGAATGAGTGTGTGTGTGGGTCTGTGTGTGTGTGTGTGTGTGTGTGTGTGTGTGTGTGTGTGTGTGTGTATATAAAGCATGTGTGTGTGTACCCTGCCTTGTGCCCCAAGTCTCAGTCCCCCTGCATCCCTATACAGGACAAGCGGTATACAAGATGAATGAATGTGTGTGTGGAGTCTAAATAGGACTTAGTGTGAGTGCCTGTGTGTGTTTTTTGGAAATGATTCACAGTTTTGACTTGTAAAATCAGAGATAAGGCCAATTAAAACCATCTGTGAAAACTGTGATTCTCAATATGGTGCTGTTTAAACACTGACAGACATAAATTCCTTTGAATTCATTTTTTTTTCTCTTTATCTTTGACAAAAGGTCTGTAATAATAGATACCGTAACAAACCACCAACCGAGCTCCCGGTTTTGATATCGGGTAAATCCATTTGTAGAAAATACCAGTCGCTTGGCTTTTTATTGAAACAAATTAATGGCTTGGTACAGTATATGTGACCGTGCGATAAAACGTCCAGAGCAGCAGAGGTTCTTATTAAACATCTGGAGAGCACGGACCAGTCATGTCTGAAACAAGAACTACAGGCTGATGAACTGCAGGCCGTTCCCACACCTGGATCTACTGTAGCAGCAGGCCCACGGGCAGCCTCGGCCACTACAAAAGCTCTCTATTAAAGATAAAAAAGCCAAACAATGATAGCCTTTCCTATATGGCAAAGTTCACTACATTGAATACCACAGAATAAGGCAGCTTTTCATTGACTTTTTTTAAGCTGTTGTATTGAATGAGTTGGGGAAAAAAAAAAAAAAAAAAAGATTCGCTCTGAGTCATCTAACTGCCTTTTCTGATAGATAGCCAAAAAAACTTTGTTATGTACGGTAAACATTAAGCTCCATAGAAACCATACGCACTCAAAACGCAGGTAGTAGGATTTGGACGTTTTGATGAGAGCGCTATGAAAATTCCATGGCAAGACTTAAACTTTTGTTGCATTAGGCGTACATCTCAACCTCTTCACACTAATCTCTAGTAGTGCTCAGTTCAATTAGAGTCATTTCATAGTGGTACTCGTAACAGGATACGCACGCCTCGCTATAAACACAAAAACACGCCTTCGAAGTCAGCTCTCCCGGCTCGTGGCACCACAAAATTTAAAGCATTTAACAATAAAAAGATAAGGAGCACTTTAAAAGAGGTTAAAAGTACGGCCGTGATGTACAGTACACCATCAGAGTGATTATCTAACCGATGGCCTTCCCAAACCCTCCGTGTCCCTCGCTGATAGATCTCGACTTATAAAAATCACCAGGTTTTAAACAACACTTAGCTGTTTACTGAGCGCATCAGGACAAAAGGGATAAGATAGGCAAAAAGGACAAAAAAAAAAAACAACAACGATGTCCCAAGTTGTTCTGCCATAAATCATAGCCACTTTACTGCCTCTAATAAGTTGATGCAAGGCCATTTTTCTTGCTGCCCATCATTTAAGGCATATTTACAAGGAACTTGTTAAAATATTTAATAATATTTAGTGCCAATTTCAGAGCGGCCTGTCAGCGACGAATTTATTCCCTTTAAGTGTTTAAAAAGGCGATGGCATGAATAACGAACTGTCAAAATTACCTTATTTGCATAGACAGGCCATAACTCTGATACCTTGCATTAAAAAAAAGGGGGTTTTTAACAAAACGAGCCATAAAACTAGCGCTTGGTATGATTGATGGTGCACAACTCGTGGGTAAAGTCGCGGCAAACAGAGCAGCTCCGTAGCTACAGATGCTGCACGAGATCACGGCAGCCAATAAAGGGACATATATTTCCGCCTCTGACTTATTTATCCCACGCGGATGAGCACAAGATGGAACAACTCCTTTAATTAATTGTGATAAAAAGCTAATTCGCGAAAGAGTGGCTCCGCGAAGTAGCCTTTTTGCTACAAATCATCTTCGGATGTCAAATGTTTTATCCATAACTTTCTCATTTAAAGTCAGCGGTACGTGAGTCAGTTGTTGACGAGTTTCGCCTGGGCGTAACAATACAGCCGATATTTACGACGATCACACACATCAGGCCGCGCTGAATCCTCGCGGCGAAGCCTGGGGGTGGCTCGTGCGTGTCCACGTACATTGGCTAACTGAGATGTCTTCGGTTGTCCTTTGGGATGCGCGAGTTAGAAGTGGAGCCTTTTGACCTGACGGTGGCCTGGCTGGTGTACGGAGAGAAGGGCCCCCGTTGACGCTGATTGCAGGGCTATGAGTAGTCTATCCCCTGTGCCCTCTCAGCGCAACTCTAATTAATAGCCTATTCATCTTCTCCGATCTGAGCCTGCACACGGCGTAATATATGGTTAGTTTGGCGAGCAAGCTATTAAAGTGCAATAACCAAGTGCAGGCACTCAATTTGGGAGAGTAGCACCTTCTTACCATGGAGGGGAAACAATTAATTTGTTTGATGATCCTCCGTAGCCAATCGCTCGGCAGAATTTGTTAAAGGCCTCGAGACGTGCGAGCGGTCACGTGTTGGGCCGGGGATTTTTTTCTTCGAAACACTGTCGCCGCATGAAGCAGACATCACTCAAGAATGCTGGTTCACAGGTAGTGATGAATGAGGAATTCCAAAAAAGTATCATTTAAAAAAGAATGATGGATATATTGCATTCGCGATGACGCTTCTTTACCGATCACGTCCTCTTAACTCAGGACAACAGCGAGTCCCCAAAAATTAACGGTACAGATTAGATTGCTGTCAATGGAGTAAACCAAGCAATGTTTCCATTTTCGTCCCCCCCTGTTTCACTCAGAAGGTGCCAGTCACCTGCTGCTTGACATTGGGGCAATAGCTTTGTGTCTATATCAAATATCCTGGAGGTATATCGAGGGTGTGGCCGCTGTATGCTGAGCAACCATGAAAAGCAAACAATTATTTAGAAATCACATCCCATAATACAACAGGATCCCAAAAACTCACCTGTAACTGGCAACGAACCAGTGAGATAATGAGCGCTAATGCAAACACAAAGTGGTCAAAGCTAGCAAGTAAATGTCCTTCTTTAAAATTTATAATAATCATTTTGTATTATTATTAGAAATTGTGTGTGCATTCATTCCTATTGTTTTAGCATCTTTAATTGTTTTTGTTTTTTTGATGAAGCATGCCAACCCTTTTCCCGCGCACTACCTTTGCTTTATTGCAGTAAACACGTGCATGAATTACACTCAGTTTCATGGTATATAAAAACAGGCAGGCTTTCATGCCAAACCTTTTAAACCCATTATTCTTTTTGCTAGAACTAATAACGTTTTTTTTTGTTTGTTTGTTTCTGCAGACACTAAGACACTAATTGACTATTTTTTTTTTTTTTTTTTTTTTGGAGAATAGCCAAGTCGGAAAAATAAGTACCCTTTAAAGACCCTATTTCCAACTCCCTTTGCACAGCTTTCATTCTCTTATTAATTAAACTTTCACCAACTCAGGGGTGCTTATTTGAGATGATAACGCCTCTTAAAATAGCTTAAAAAGACGCACCATGCGCTAATATGTCTGTTTTTAAAATACATTAGCCGAAAGTCGAATGCTAACCAGATAACAACTGTAATTTTGTCAGACGCATGTCTCTGAAAATGAGCTTTCGTGACCGGCATGGGTGAAACGGGGTGTGCCACAGATTTATCAGCCTGGCATGATCCACTTCATTGATCTATTCATTAACATTGCACTATCAGCCCGGGAACAATATTTGCGAATCGATGTCACGTGACATGACCTCGTGCTGACTTGCCTTTTACCAATACAGCAGCCGAACTGCAGCTCTTGAATACTGCAAGGTTACGAATAAAGAAACAATTATTATTATTAATAATAATAATAATAATAATAGTTACATGACCCATAAGTTCAGCCACCAATCACTTTCAGACAGGACCCGAAACAGACTTTGCCTATTCAGCCAAAGCCAAACATGTCTGTCTTGTCTGTCTCCATACAGTACATACTGCACTGTACTGTATAACATTATCACAAGATCCAAAATAGAGCAGCCAAAAATCAGGCCATGAGCCATGAGTGTGTGGAATGTGCGTTTCGAAGAGACTGACAGCAGTTCCTGAATCCAGAGCTCCTTTTATCCTAATAAAATGAGCTACTTACAGTATTTCTAAAAGTAACAAGGCCTCAATAGGTTAGAAATAATAATAATAATGCGCCCGAATACCAAACCTTTTCTTTCTTTTTTTTAATCCCAATCATATATACTTTCATTTGTGCTTTTTGTCACACAGGTTCTTTTACTGACTAAAAGGACAGGTTATGTTGACAAAAAGAAAAAGTTCCCCACCCATATTCCTTCTCCACCCAGTTTAAATCCTGTACTCTGTTGGGGTGTGGCTGCAGAAAGAACACCAAAAATGTATTTGTACATTCTTTTTCTTTTTCACGTTTTTCATTTTCCCATAATGGGTCACGTCATAAAGTGTAATTGTGGTCGGCATGCTCCTGGTGACATGCCACACAGGCCGCACTGTCATCACACCACACCACGCCTCAGGTCTTTTTGTTTGTTTGTTTGTTTGTTTTTATCTCCTCATATCCAAAAGAACACGAGGATTATATCTAGTTATCAAATAAGAAGTTGTGGTTGCATCATTTATGGACATGGACTATTGAGAATAATGGCTGATCAGAATTGCGAACACAACCACCCACTGTTACTGTAGAATCCAATATACTTCATCTTAAAGTGGGTTCGAAATCTATTAATTTAGCACTTATCGAGGTTCTTAAATTAATTTAAAGCTGATCACGTAAGAGCCATTACCGCAAAGCAGGATCAACCGGGTGGATAAGATTGTGTCACGCAACATAACTGTCTTCTCACGATATCAAGGATGGAATATTTATTTTTTTTATTCAGCAAATTACCAGGTTTATTAATAAATTCCGTTTTGATATCATGCATGATGTTCTGTATATTGTGCATCATCCGCTAGAACATCAGCACTGAGTTCCGGGTTTAACTCAATGTTCCAAATTTTGAGGAAATTCAAAATTTCATGACTTTTTCTACGATTATTTTACTTTTTCAAAAATTTTCATTGTTTATGTTGCAAATCAAGGTCAGTAATGTTCTTGTATATGACTCCTTGCAAATCTAGAGGAATCATTTAATATGTTATATTTATGTACAATATGAGTCAAAAGCTTGGATTTATTTTCAACGTTCTAAAACTATACTAGATTTCAAAACTAAAAATGTGCAAATATCACGCGCACATCAACGTCCAGTCCAGTCAATTCGGCAACCATAAACACCAATCTAGAACCGTTTTCAAACATATTTTTTAATGTTCCTGAGAATAAAGTCCAGCCCTACCATTCAAACCTATGGTGACCTCCACTAACTGTAGGAACCTGCTGCAAAGTAGTTGATGGGAGAAACCAAATGGTTCTACTTCCTCACACTAAGCTGTGCGGTCCCTATTTTTGGACGCCCATGGAAGTTACCAAAATGTGGTTTATCACCTTATTAAGGATTAAAAACCATGTTGTTAGAACAAAAACGCATTATTAATAGGGTGACGTTTTCTCTAAGGAGACTTTTATTGAACAATCACGTATGGAAGGAGTCTCCAGACGAATTTCTTTGTTCAACATCATATTAATGCTTGTTGTGCATGATGCTTATTAATAAATGAAAAATCAGGACATGGTGTTATTGGAAAATGATCTACTTCAGGATGACAGTAGCTGTGTTTTGTGTCAGACCACATCGCACAATCCAGTTTATTATTCATTTCATAAATGTGAGTTTTTGAGGATTTATACCTTTTAGCTGACGCACTCATCCAGGATGACTTACTGAAGTCCTTTACAGTGGTGGCCAAAAGTATTGAGACAAAAGTGAAATTCAATGTTTTAATGACATAATTTTTTTTTTTTATATATGATCATCAAGATAATAAGAATTTGTTATTTTATGCAATGAAATATTATTCTTTTTTTATTATATTATTCTTCAAAACTTGTTGGATCCGGCTGGGCATAGAGTGAAAAAGATACTCTTTAGAACGTAAAAGTTCTGCCACATATTTGTCCACCCATTAATGAACCAATTAACACAACTCTCCGGCCAGATACATTCAAATTAATTAGTGACACCAACATGGCATAGGCTGTCTTAATACTTTTGACCCACACTGTATGTTTCTAACGTAATCCTATCCTAATTCTAGTTCATGCTCTCAGAATATTAGAGATAATTTAGTACAGCAAAACCGGTACATCTCAAGGATGTATATTTTTATATTTTGTCTAAATACGTGTCGGTAGCTGTGCCATGCCAGAGAAAGAAAGCGGGCCCAAGAAACAGACATGGCATCTCCTTTCAGGAGAATTTCCCTTTCTAGATATTCTGCATGACAACCAGCTCTGGTCTGCTCCCTCATTTTTCCCTCGGTTATCTGTTTTCTGCTAACGAGACGTCACTAATATGTTCTGGTATGCCGGCTGAATAGGCAATTTGATTGGCTAAAAGGAACCTAATGATGTATATCAAATGTATGAGGACAGCTCCTTTCTGTTTTTTTTTCTTTTTTGGTACCCAAATGTACTTATTAACAAGATTTTCAGGAAGCCTTCATTGCCATTTCAAGCAGGGTTTAATCTCAAATTAGGAGTGATGAATCATTTCCACATTGCCACCTCATTTTGCCAGTCTAACAGCCTCCTGTTTGTGCATATTTTTTTTTTCAGTTAGTTAAATTGCAAAGACATGCACGAGCACAACAGAAGCGGTGTAATTAAAAGAAAAACCGTTTTCTTGCCTCTTAACCGCAAACACGTGCTTGATTGTATACCTGTGTTCCTTTTAACTAATTAAAACAGCAAATCAAATACTGTAAGTTGACGGTATACTTAAGCCCACAAGACAGTCGGGATGCGGCTCGTGTTTTATTGTTGCTCTCTACAAAAACAGTGCCGTATTCTGACTTAATTTGCACCAGTGTGTCTTCCTGAAAGCAGTCTGCAGTCGTCTTTAAACGGCTCCATTTAAAATGCAATTTGATTAGCTGCCAAATTGCTACCAAGTCTGTGCCGCTGCAGTGCCGGGGTGGGGCTAAAAATGTAATTAGCATTTCTACATAAAAGAGAGATCTTTGTCATCTTTTGCATGATGCATCCCAGAATGACCAGTGCTTTCAAAGCCCTTTTGCCCCAGCGAGTTATTAATCGATCTGTAGGGAGCTGACAAAAGAGCGTGGAGTAGAGGGTTTTTAAAAAATAAAAAAAAGAGAGAGAGAGAAGCCAAAAGCACACAGAGGTCTTTAGTGGCATGGCGAACCCAGAGGACCTTGCAGGTTTTAAATAATCCAAAACTTCTTTAATCACAGTTTAGAAAATTGGCTGGTACTACAGTAAGGGGACGGCGGCAGCGTCCCACAGCCATTAATGAGATTCGCCCAGGGTTTCCCCTTAAAATATTTACACCGTCCCAAGGCACGGTAATATTGTCCTAGAACGAGGAGATAAGAGCTGAGGAGGTGTGCTGAAGATCTCCTAATCAATTTGCTAATTATTATAGGAGAAGAGAGGAATCCCTTCTGGCAGAGCTGGATTCTAATAAATGCTGAAAATTTTATTTACTCAGCGTGCCAAGTGGAATTCTGAAGTGGAATTAGTGCAGAAGGCTGATTGAGAAAGGCTATGCAGAGACGGTGGTCTTCTTCAAGGGGGACTGAGCACATGCAGCGTCCTGTGGGAACACGAGCGAGCGTCCATGTTTCTAACTCGACCCTATAAACAATATGACCGTTTCCTTTTCGGAAAAACAGCACGCCAGGGTCATTAACTATCCAAAGGACCGTAAAGGAGGACGTGTTGTATTCCGTGCCTTAAATAGATCACCATCATCATCTGCAAGCAGCTGTAAAGTAGAACGGATTTTTACCAGCTGGCTTTTTTTTTCCCTTTTTTTTGAGAGTAAGACAACGCAATTAAGTCTGTCTGTGACAAACATCAGGTTTTCAGGAGACTTTCATGCATCTCGAAAGCTAGCTGCAGTGGCAGGACATGGAGGGGTTTCTCATTTGCATATTCATGTAAATGAATGCATATTCATAAACTCTGGCATTTTTAATGAGGGTGAAGGTGTAAAATTGGTCGTGGGCCATTTTTAGTGGTTTCTTGGGCATTAAAAACACAATAAACTATTTATTATTAACATATATTATTTTAATGGCTTAAAATTAAATGTTGAGGAGTACTTTCAAATCCTAATGAATTAATAAAGAAATGCAGTGTGTGAAAAAGGGAAGAGAAGAGAAGAGAAGAGAAACCAAGTTAGATGAAAGGAAGGAAGGAAAATACAGAGGAAGGGGACAAAACAAGAAAAAAAGAAAGAAAGAAAAAAGAAACAAACAAACAAACAAAGAAAGAAAGAAAGCTAGCTAAAAAAGCAAGCAGAGCACAAAAAAATATAATAAAAAGAAGAAAAAAAGAATATTGAAAGAAGAGCACGAGAATGAGAAAGAAAGAAAAGAACAAAAGAAAATGAGAAAGAAAGAAAGAAAGAAAGAAAGAAAAATATGCAAGAACAGCACAATAAAATGAGTAGAAAAAAGAAAGAAAGAAAATATGCAAGAAGAGCACAATAAAATATAATAAAAAGAAGAAAGAAGAAAGAAAGAAAGAAAGAAAAAATATGCAAGAACAGCACAATAAAATGAGTAGAAAAAAGAAAGAATGAAAGAAAATATTGAAAGAAGAGCACGAGAATGAGAAAGAAAGAAAAGAACAAAAGAAAATGAGAAAAAGAGAAAGAAAGAAAGAAAAATATGCAAGAACAGCACAATAAAATGAGTAGAAAAAAGAAAGAAAGAAAGAAAATATGCAAGAAGAGCACAAGAAAGAAAGAAAGCTATACAAATATTGAAAGAAGAGCACAAGAAAATGAGAAAGAAAGAAAGAAAGAAAGAAAGAAAGAGGCAGTGTGTGTATGTAGCCGCGGCAGCAGCAGCAGAAATTGCCACGGTGTTTGCAATGTGTTTGTGTGTGTGTGTGTGTGTGTGTGTGCGCGCGCGCGAGTCTGATGGCTCGGCTGCACCGTGAGTCCGTGCTCAGGCCCCGCGCTGCACCGGAGGCCAAACTCAACACTGAGCCTGTCAGCCCCGGCCGCCTGCCTGCTCCTACAGGTTGAGAGGAAGAGCAGGCCCTTTCCCCGACCTGCCCCGTGGCCACGGCCCTCACGCCCTGCCTGTCACACCCCACCGTATGTCACCCACCACACCGGCATCAATTACCATAAAATAAACACTCCTCCACGCCTCAGCGCAACACCACAAAACCTGTGATACACAGCGGACAGGCGGGAGGGAAGACTGTCGGAAAGCCGCTCAGGGAAATGTTTGAGTGATTTCACAGTGAGTGGGGTTCAGTGAGAGTGAACGGCTGAACAATGAGGTCCACTTCTCTCTTTCTCTCAAAAAATCTAATAAATACACATCTCACCTTCCTCTCACACTGAAGGGTTCTCATGAGCTGAATGCAGGCTACTGACTGCCCCTAGTGGACAAGAAGTGCACCCATCCTTTGGTGAGAATAAAAGATTTTGAAAATAAGGGAAAATAATTATTTAATATGTTTAATCTGTTTGTTAACTGTAGGAAGAGCTATGGCTCTGATTATGTCATGATATTTTACTTTTTTAAAGGATTTTTGTATAAATGTAGGAGTAGGGGTTATTATTATTATTTTATTTTATAATAGAGCTTTATTATTTCATTTTTATGAACGTGTACCCAATTTAGGCAAAGTACGTACTGTAATTATCACCACCTTTATTTATATTCACTCACTGACCACTTTATTAGGAACACCAAGAATAACAATAACAAATCAGGCACTGAATAAAACCGTGCAGATAGAGATCAAAGGCTTTATTCATTTTCATATAAAAACACCACAATAAGGAAAACCAGATATGATTATGATATTTGTGTGGGATTTCCCACACATTCTAGAGTGTAAACAGAATGGAGTAAAAATCAAAAAACATCCTGCGAGTGGTGGGTCTGTCAGCAGAAACGCCTTGTTGCTGGTGGGTAAGGCTGAACACGAGGGCCGCTCATTATAAACGTTAGCCAAAAGTCAGCCGAGACACTAGAGACTAGGGATACCGTTTCGAAATTTAAAAATCCCACGTTTGTGAAAAACTCAGCCGAGGCCGTCTGTCAAAGTCGAGCTCACAGAGATCACATTTTTTCCCCACTATTATGATGGTTGATGTAAAGTGAAGCTCTTGACCTGTATCTGCATGATTATCCGCATGATGTATTGCGCCGCTGCCACATGATTGGCTAACTGGAAAATTGCACGAATGTGCAGGTGGACAGGTTTTCCTATTAAAGTGGCTAATGAGTCGTGTGCAAAACACCATAAAGCGCTGGTCTTAAAAGCAAAAAAAACAGAATCCAAATTTTAAACTTCGTTTTTCCCATCGCATTTCCCGTCTGCAGACGTCCAACTGTCTCCGAGCACGTCTTATCCTGTGCAAGAGCGAGCTCGCCAGCCCAAAACGTAGGACTTAAAAGAGGCAATTAAGCGATATCACAAACAGCTCGTTTAGCAGACCGCGGCACAGATGAATCAAAGGCTAAACAAACCCCACTGGGCCTTCGAGACAAAAACAACAAAAAGAAAAAATGAAGAGCCCGTTGCTGTGACATTTTGTTCCTCTCACCTCAACGCACGCCAGTCACAATGGACTGCTTTGTGCAGGTTCTGGGCTCTGATCACCATGGCGATGGCTCTGTGCCACCCCGCTCGTCCCCTGAGGGGGCACGGCTGCACGTTGCCATCCAGAGCCAGAGCCAGGAAATAGACGAGGGGGGAAAAAAAAAAAAGATGCTCCTACAGGTGTCTGCCATGATGTAATCTCACCAACCTGCACAAGTCCCAGAAGCTCGTCTCCTAAGCTTCCTCAACACTTTCCATCTGAGAGCTGGAAAAATAACAGCGCCACAAACAGTGTGTGTGTGTGTGTGTGTGTGTGTGTGCGTGACTATGGGAGCAAAGGGGGGGGGGGGGGGGTGTTCTGTGTTTCACTTGTAACCCCTGAAAGGGCAGAAAATAGAACAAATGGCCTATGCTGAAGGCTCCGAACATCTGTTTGGGTGTAAATCATCTTTACAGTGACACACAGACACAGACATGGCACGACTATGAACCAGACAAAGGGCAGCTCCTTTTCGGAGATCTGCCCCGGTTGCGCATTTGTTCGCCGCGGTGCATAATTGTGTATTATTCAGATGTGGACTGATTAGAAATGCAGCAGCGTGTGCCGTACATCACCATACACTTCTCAAAACGCTGGCCGATTCGAAACACTAAATCAACGGAGCTTCTAAAACGCGCAGACTAAGAAAAATAGGAATATAACACGGAGCATAAAGTGTAACCCGACACGGCGTGAGAGTAATGTAGTGGGCGAGAGGAAAACAAACTTTTCTCAAGAGAAGAACAACAACAACAGCACAACACACAGGCACAAACATCGCTGATACAAATGCAGCACTGTAAATGATCCGTCATTGTACTGTATATGCATCCACAAGCTCCAAATCCCTCTCAACTAGTCAACCACCTCAGCGTGATAATTCACTAAACTCACTCGTAAGCTAAACACAGCTTTGCTCATGCAATCACTTAATCTTCTGGCAATTGTAATAAATACCTGGCAGTCTAAACAACTGCGCACTCCAGTACCGGTTTACTGTTCACTCCTGCTCTGCTAACACAAACAGGCGCACTATCCTGCTCCCTAGTGCATGCTTTCTCGGTTAATTCTGCAACAACCCGAGAATTAAAAAAAGAAAAGAAAAGAAAAGAAAATCATCTGCTCAAATAAGAAATTAATCTAGTACGAGGATGGGGGGGGTGGGGGGTTGAAATTGTTTCGCTGATATTTTTCCGGCTTGCACTCGGAGTACGCCTTCAATATTTTACAGCCTGTTTAATTGTTCTGTCACTACAGGTTCACAGAAATCTTCGCTTTATTATAGACGCCAGAGTTTCTGCAGATTCCCCGCGCGGGAGAACGGCGCATGAGCTCGTGTCCCCGCTAACCTTGGCCAGTGTTAGGATTACCTTGCATTTACACTCAGTGCTCCTTCTTTCCTTAAGACTTATTAAGAATGATAATGAGCTTGGAAAGGGGCAGCATGTCCCTTTCTATGTCTTGTTAGCCTGGTCTCCTCTCCTCCCTCCCCTTGTCTCCCTCTCTCCCTCTTGTATTGAAAGGGCCTTGGACAAATGACTAAAATGGCCATTTTTATCTATGAAGCAAAGGCTTAAATCGATACTTATTTCATGCCTTCAAAATCAACCCTATATTACAGTTGTCGCTTTGATTTGTTTATTTTGCTCGAGATTCCCCCCCATCGCTGGCTTTCGGTCAAGGGGACGCAATTCACCTTGAACCTCAATTATATTGGATTTCTCCACTGGTTGATCAAGCATGCAAAGAGGACATTTCCCCAGCACTAAAATAAAAATAATAACGATGATTAAACAAACATGAGGCCCGGCGTGCTCCTCCGTCAAGAGCAGTAGATTTTACACGACCCGCAATGGTGTGAATACCGATACCAAATCATTACATTGCGCAGTTTACAAAGTGGAGGTATGAAAAAGCAATTACACTACATCTCGACTTGTGTCAGGTATAGTGCGGAATTATGAGCGTATATTTGCAGGGCAAGGGCTGAAGGTCAGATAAAAAGGAGAAGGGGAGGAAAAAGAAAAAAGGAAACGTCTCTCAAGCCAGGAAAGTCGACTGCCGGAGTGGAAAAGATGTACATAATCTATATTGACAAGCTACAAAAGGATTATTTAATCTGTGACTCAGTACAGATTTCATAAAACCGGACACGATACCTGAGATGTCAGACATTCTTACAGCGTTATCTACTGTAGAACACCATCGGGTTCTTGTGTTACACTCCCGAAGTATCGAACAAGGTCCAAACGACAGATCGAACTCAGATTCACATTAAAAAACAGGATCTGATATGTAAAACTTTTCAGAAACTGACACTTCCAGCATAAATTGCTGTAAACATATGTGTTTTCATTAATCACAGACGACATCTGAGCGTTTGCATACTGTGTGTGTGTGTGTGTGCGATAAAATATTTAAAGCGTCTGTGTTATATAAAATAGATTCACACTTTGCTTCCAGATACCCCGAGATGTCATTCATATGCGATTCCATAATTGACAGCGAGACCCTGTATCCTCGTGATTCAGGTACAAAGGGAGGGAGAGGAGAAGAGGGGAGGAAGTGTCACAGGAAGAAAATAAGTGACAGATGGGCATGACAGTGCTTCATCAACATGGAGACAGCTGAGCACCTGTACAAGTGCTCGGGCCAGTGTGAGATGGCTGGCTGTCCAGATGGAAGCACACCTTCAGACACGAGCCACATGCCGCTACATTCCACAGCCACACACTGCCACAACTGCTGCACGAGCGCCACAAGTCAAACACTAATCAACTGTTACATACTGCCTGTCGATAATCACCAGGCGAAAGGCGACGCTTTGATTGCTCGGTGGCTGAATTTCACTAACAGTCCTGCATTCTGTCCGAACACTTGCTTTAATCCTAACGCCTGTGCAGAATTCATGCTTTATGACACTGTGGAAAGAAAAGCAGCCGCAGATGCATGAGAACAGCACACAAGCATTATATGCACACACACTGCTGGTTCTGTTTCACTTTGCAAAAAGCAGACTTTAAATATATATATATAGAAATTTTAACATTTAAAAAAATATATATTGCTAATAATGTGCATAAGACATTTAATAGAAAACTAATGATGTATCCATGAAAATATGATTTGTCTTTACCTTCACCTTGATACCACAGTCATTTTGAACATGAGATGGCTTTCCCCGAATGATTGGTTCAACTGAAGACACACAGAGAGAGAGAGAGAGAGAGGGGGGGGGGGGGGAGGAATTAATTACTTATGTGAGCCATTGCATGAGAAAGACAAAAAACCTGCCTGGTCGCCATGGATATGACATATTTGC
>JAOTQY010000016.1:5586015-5598835 GCA_026413445.1 Dolichallabes microphthalmus
AAGGCGACAGCGCTAACCACTACACCACCGTGCCACCCATGAATAATCATATAGTATACAGTAAATACAGTGCATCTCTTTGTCTAGTTCAGTACATGCAACCACAACCAAAGGGAAAACTCTTTCTTTAACAGTTGTCCAGAAGATGATCATTAACACAGAAGGTCATTGCTAAAATGGCTGGCTGTTCGTAGAGTGCTACAGTGTGTCAACGCGTAATAATGGAAAGTTGACTGGAACAGAAAAGTGCGGTCGGAAAAGGTGCAAAAACAGCAGGGATGACCACAGCCTTAAGAACATTGTCAAGCAAGGCAGATTCAAGAACTTAGGAGAACTTCACAACAAGTGGAATGAGGATGGAGTCAGTGCAGCAAGAGCCACCATGCGCAAGGCTTCAGGAAATCGGCTAATCTGTACCTGTTGCATTCCGTGTATCAAACCTCTCCTGAACCACAGGCAACATCAAAAGCATCTTACCTTGGTTAAGGAGAAAAAGAACTGGACAATTGCTCAAAGTGCCAAAGTCCTCTCTTCTCTTCAGGTGAAAGTAATTTGTTTTTATGAATTTGGAAATCAAAGTCCCAGACTCTGGAGGAAGAGTGGAGAGGCACAGAATCCAAGTCCAGTATGCACAGTCGGTGATGATTTGCGGTACCATGTCATCTGCAAGTGTTGGTCCACTGTGTTTTATCAAGATCAAAGTCAATGTGACCATCAAGTAGGAGATTTTAGAGCAAGCTTCCATCTGCTGACAAGCTTTATGGAGATGTCAATTTCCTTTTCCAGGAGGACTTAGCACTTGCCCACAGTGCTAAAACTCCCACTAACTGGTTTGCTGACTGTGATATTACTGTGGTTGATTTGCCAGCCAACTCACCTGACCTGAACCCCACAGAGAATCTCTGGGCTATTGTCAAGAGGAAGATGAGAAATACCTGACCCAACAATAGAGATGAGCTGAAGGCTGCTATCAAAGCAACTTGGGCTTCTGTAATGCCTCAGCAGTTTCATAGGATGATCAGCTCCATGTCATGCCACCTTGATGCAGTAATTCATGTTTAAGGAGTCCGGCCAACCATTGAGTGCATAAATGAACATAATTTTCTGAAATGAAAGTTGACATATCTTTATTGTAAATGCTTTTATAATATTCTAATATTTTGAGATGCTGGATTTTAGATTTTCATGAGCTGTAAGCTGTAATCATCAAAATTAAAATATGAAATATTTTGAAATATGAAAATATGAAATATGTTTATGCATAATGAATCTAGAATATATGAAAGTTTCACTTTATGAATTAAATGATGAAAAAAATTCCACAATATTCTATTCTTTTGAGATAACAGATAATACAGGATACATCAGTTGCAGGTTTTCCATATTTAAGGCAACAATATCTTACACCTGATATGATCACCATACTTCTCTAAATGCTACAGCACAGTACTATATCTCTGAGTTTAAATAGCAAATTCTTAGAACTGCAATGGTGTGGGGGTTTTTTTTGTTTGGTTTGGTTTTTTGACCAAAGCTCAAAAAAAGGAAATGATCTCAGTGTTACTTAGCATATTGGCAGTCAATCCACCCTTTGAAGTGTATTTGGTGAACTGGTCTTTACTTCATTTGAATGAGCCAAGACCACATGAAGTATTTTCAACAGCAGAATCCATTTGACAGCAGGAGGTCTAATTGGCTTATCTGGGGGTCCATCTCAATCCTGGATGTCCAACTACACTATACCCATGCTCTCTTGCACACGTCAAGCCCTGGCCACGATCGCTTGTTTCACTTGACACATAATTACTATCGAAATATTTGTGTATTTTGTATGTGTGCCACGGAACAGACATGCGACACGTTTGCCAAAGCTTTCACAGCTCCTGCTGCTGGTACACTAGCCAGGATCTCTGATTAAAACGAGATGGTTTCATATGGGCCAGCTTTGCACAAAATCACTCCCAGAGATCTGTCACACACTGCCAAGTCCACTGGCGAGGAGACAGCAGTAAGCAGCAACGTCTTTGCACCACGCATTAAAAGCACTAAAGGACTCTTCCCCTCCCCACTTCCCATTCAATTAACTCCTCTCACAAACACCCTGCCACTGCTTGACACTCATGCTCACTATCCAAATAGAGGGAGCGTCAAGAATGCCAGCACTATAAGACCATATCTGTAAATGAGTAGCAGGGCAAATGCCAAATAGACGTTGCCAGACTTAAACCAGTCATAATAAAATGATGCATTCACATGGCCAATAAAATAAAGTAACACCAATTTGAGGGCTTTCTGTCACTGAGGTTTAATGTATTGTTCATCTGTCATGCTGTACCTGAGTGCTATAAATTGATGGATCTCAAAGGGTGGTGCATTAGGTGTAGGAAGGATGTTATTATTATTACTATTATTATTATTACTACTACTACTATTACTTTAAATTGGTTACTGGTTACAAAAAAAATACTTAAACTCAAGGACTGCTTATGTTATAATACTTGATTGAGACATTTGAGTCCATGATGGACATTTACAGTATAAAGTGGAAGGCACAGGCAGCTTAGTTAACTGGTAAAGTCTTTAATTCAGGGATAAAATGTGTCGAAGGTTCAGGATTATGCCACTTTATTTCACTGATGAATAATAAGCAAGACATATCCAGTGATGTTAAGAATAAAAGAATATGAAACGTGCAACTGCGACGAATGTAGCTGTATGTAGTTATTGTGTAATGCATGAAACCACAAATAACATCACTATAGGTCTGACATACAGTACATTAATAATAACATGTAGGTCAGAAGAGTTATGCAGTTTCTGATCCATTATTACTTTATTACTTCTTTTATTATCACCACGCCGTACTAACTTCTATGTCATATTTATTGAGTCCTTGGGTAATTTGCACTAAAGCCATTGAGAAAGATATCATTATACTGTATGGGAATTACCAAGTTCTACTTCAGTCACTATGGGGTTGTAAGAACAAATAGTACTATATTACTGTACGTCATACACAGAATATAAATTATCATCTGGAATGAAAAATAAAGTGTGAGCCATTATAATGTTCACAAACCTCTGGCCCACAGGACCTTTGAGACTTTGATTGGGCTCTGGTTAAAGCCGTAATATCGATTGTAAGCAACTGTGAAAGCATCTGTCAATAAATTGTAGCAAATTCTAATGCCAACACATAAACACAATAATAATAGTAATGAAATTAAAATCCAATTATATAGATACAACCTGGTTCCTATAAACTTCTCCGACCCTGTTTTACTCATTAAGCTGTCGACTTGTGGTTTATTAGACAGTAACAATGTGAAAGTGTGAAAGCAAGAAGATAAAGCTTTGCATGAACAAGAACTTGTAGTTATTTAAGCTACTCACCATATTAATGGAATAGCTTAATTACCTCAATTACTTTATTCAGGCACTCAGTCATTCATCTTAAATAACTGCTCTCTCCTTGTCAGTTTCACTTGATAATATAATCTTTGTGATCCGACAATTGGAGAGTCATTAATAGCACAATTAATAATATGTACAATTATTATAAGTTTTCTTCACAATAACCTATGTGCATGTTTCAGAGAAATCATTTAAAGCATTAATGCTTTAATGTCTAGCACCTAAAAAACATAAGGACACTCTAACTTTAAGTTTCCCTTGAAACATAATCGTTAATATCCTTGATTTATTTATTTTTTTTGCTTATTTTGCTTTAGTCAGCCATATAGATTTTATTTCCCACAATACTCACGTAACCTTGTTACCCGAATGCAATATTTTGAATAAGAGAAAGTAAGGGTCAGTACATTACTTTTATTCATTTTAATTTCTTTATTTATAATTACGTTGACTGATGAAAACGCTTAAAAAGGCTTTCATGTCAATGATTCCTTTATTGTTTATGGAAGTTACCACTTGTTATGTGTGTATTTGCTAATTCTATACTAAGTTTTTTAGTATACTAAAAAAAAACTATACTGTTTTTCAAGTATGAATAAAATACAGCTATTGTCAGTTAACAAAACGCAAAAAGTGAGACTGCTGTGTGAGCTGTTCCTTTGGTGACATTTCGGGGAAAAAAGAAAAATCCATGGCCACTACTGACTAAGGTGTGGGAATGAGGTACTACAGTATGTTGTGGCTACAACTTAGTAACTGCTTAGCATTTAGCCTCTTGCAAACTATGGACAAGTTTAAACTGATCTTCTTTCTAGTATACTGTACATTGCACAGGTTACTTCAGTGTTCTTCTGAATGTTCAGGACTTAACCAGCAGCCTTTCTTCCAGCACTCAGGATGGAGTGTCATGCTGGAGATCCTCCGACAAATAAAACAAAGTGGGGCCACATTGATGCTCTGTCTTGTTTTATATGATGGCTTGAAATAAATGAACTTTAAATGGAACCTTGGCAAGAACGTGGGCTATTGATCGTTCTGGAGGGAAGCTGAAGTTTAAGGGCACAGCTTTACCCGAGCTCGGCTGTAACTGGAGTAATGAAATTGATTGGGCCCTGGGAGGGTGACAAGCCAGTAGAGTCAAGCCCTTGATGTAAGGAAACAAGAGTCGCATCTAATTGGGGTGTAATATAGGTATTTAAGGACATTAAGCACATGAAATCACAGAACTGACTTCACATCTAGTCCATCTCTTGTACTTTTATTTTGAATTTGATCAAAACTACTTTATACCGCAATGACTCAGTTCAGGGTAGAGTGTATCACAGCATCCACTCAATACTTCTCCAGGTTGCAGACAACACGTCAAATATCTCTCCTCAAACCATAGAGTGGCCTACGAACCATTATATGTATGCGAACTTTGGTAGAAACATTTTACATTCACCTTAATGGTCATTATGGTTTTCATGGTCATTATTATTATGGTAAAAATGCCTTCAGAGAAACCCCTAATGGGAAAAAAAATCTATTTCCGTTTATATTGTCCAGTACATTTAGAATGGTATCATCCTTCAACAAATTATGTCAGGAAGACATTCGTCATTTATGTAAAATGGCTTCATCCACACTAAGGGGAAAAAAAGTTACGGTGCATTACAAGCACTTAGTGCACCGATATCAAGGTTCACCTCCGATTTCCAAGCTCAGGCCAGGGTGGAGGGTTGGGGGGGGGCATCATTAAAAAGCCATTACATGCCCATATTTCATATTCCATCCTGTTCCATGTTTCAAGGTGTTAAAAGCTCAATGTATATTCCCCCTATATTTAAGCAGCAGGACAGCCGAGCGGCACAGACACCTCGCTGCCAGCCATTGACCTTGGCCTATTCAGCCTTCATTAACTTTCAGACACTTATCACTCATAACTGGTTTTGTCCTCTCCACCATGCTGCCTCCTTCACTTCACTTAGGCTGGCAAATAATGGCAGGAATCCATTTATCTGCCATTTCCAACAAGTGCGTGACATTAACAAATTATCTGCTTTTCTCTAAGTGTGGCCAAGGTACCCTGGGAAGCATTCCTTCACTCCGGAGGCCAGGGTCAGCCTTTTAGACCTGCCGTTAAAGCCATTTTCTCCGTAACCTCTTTAAATATTCATTTCGGGGTTTTTTTCTTCTTGCTTGTTGATTTCTGTTTATGAGCACTGTTGGCTGTGTTTTTTTTCCTTGTAAACACAAACTTATTTGGTTATGATTATTTAATGGACTTGTCTGCATTATCATTGTAAGGGGGGGAAAAAACATTGATCTGAGTTGGAAATGCACCTAATTTTGGTGCTCCATCCTCTCTGTGGTATTACTCACCTCTTTCAAAAGTTACAAAGCACACTATAAAGTGATTGTCATGTAAGGAAGGATATTTTAGTTTGCGCCAGACTGAAATGAGATCACTTTCCAGGAGCCAAGTTTCTTACTCTTATCTGCTGACAGTTTAAGCACAGGTCAACAAATGAACACTGGATGTAAACACGGCAGGATCTGTCAAACAATGTATCTCTCTTAAAGTGGCATGAGGCGGGGCACAGCTCCTGGGCCCTGGGTTTGATTCGTGAACTCAGGTTACTGTCTCTAGAGTGTAGTATATGCATACAGTATGTCTCCATGTCTATGTAGGAGTCCTTCCACCTATGTAAAAACATGCTGCAAGGTGGGTTTTCTTTAATGACTGGTGTCTCATTTAGATTGTAGTCCTGCCTCTCACCCAATGTGGTTGGGGGTCCTGGACATGCTCATACTACATGTGAGCATTTTTGATCACAGGGGTCCTTGAGCCTATCCCAGGAGATTTAGGGCTACACTCTGGACAGGGTGCCAATCCATTGCAGGGCACACACATATATATACACACACAAACACACACATTCACAGCCTCATTTACACAGAACATGCAATTTGGGAATGCCAGTTAGCTTAATCTGCATGTCTTTGGACTGTGGGAGGAAACCGGAGTCCCCAGAGGAAACCCACCAAACACAGGGAGAACTCGCAAATTCTATGCACACAGACCAGAGGCAAGAATCGAACCCAGACCCTGGAGGTGCAAGGCGACAATGCTAACAGCTAAGTCTCCATGCCTCCTGATTATTTTGTGGTTACATTTAATGCTGTAGAACATCCAGTGTTGCCAGGATAGAATCTGGATCCATCAAGACCTGGATAGGGCAGAATGAATGAATTGTGCTTTGCTTGTATTACAGAAAAGTAATGTTTCCTTTACAGTGGTGGCAAGATGTCGTCTTGAATTAGTCCAGGCGCCACAACCATGCCGAAACTTGTTCTTGACCTAAAACCAGCATGACACCGACAGCTTTCAGTGCAGAAGCTTACATTCTACCAAATTCTAAGAGACCCGACTGTTAATTCTCCATTGCATCAGATGCAGTCAAACTCAATTTAAAATGGTCATGATTATTTTATTTTGTAACATTAATGGAAGTACGTTTCGAGGGGAGGGGGTGGTTGGTTGTACATTTGCAATTCATAATCCCTTGCATGATTACATTAAGAATGTGTTCTGCCATATTTGATTAATGCATCTTGTTTTCTTTAAAACGGGATTAAAATATGAAAACTGACAGAAATGAGGCCATTACAAAGAATTATCAATTTTTAATAAACCACTCAAGAAAGGGGAAATGAAGTGGCATACACAAAGGAGCTGTTCAGAAATTCAGTAATCAGGATTTTGCTACATTTGCAATCAGTGTTTGGCAGTAAACGGGGCGACGGCACTGCCGGGTGAAGGCCCTTGGCTGGAACAAACACACAATTATCATGAAAGGATCTCTCACTGAGTGCATTTACATGGGTACGCAGGAATAAGAAACTGTATTGACCAAATTATATAACTAGAATCAGCAAATGTATATGTTCTTTAAAAATATATAATGGTTTGTCTATGGGTTAAACAAAAGAAACATTTAATTACTCATTCCTAAATTTACTCGCAAATATTTCAAATGTCTTTGTGTACCAATTTAAAGTGTGTGTATACCACATTTAAGGATACAGCGCATTAAGAAATTAAACACTACATGTGAGCATTTTTATTATTGTCTCACTCACTCATATACGGGGTCGCGGGGGGCGTGGAGCCTATCCCAGGTGACTTATACCTCGAGGTGGGGTACACCATGGATGGGTTGCCAATCTATCCCAGGGCACACACACTCACACTACAGGCAATTTGGGAACTGTGCAGGTCTCCACAAACTCCACACACACAGACCTCGAGATGGGAATCGAACCCAGACCCTGGAGATGCAAGGAACATAATGCTGTGGAACATATGCCCAACAAGTTTTTGCCTGTTATCACCTACGTTATAGCAGCTATAAACAGTTGTACATTCTTTTCTCTCTCAAAGTTCTTCCTGACCATTAAAAACCCCTGAGGCTCTGTCCATCAACGTTAAATGAATGTCTTCTTACAGAAAATGACCTCAGTTCGATAACTCTATATTATTCGTTATTAAATGCAACATTTTCTAATCTGTTTATTATAAGCCTCAGATTATCCTCAGTTGACTTGTACAGCCTCATCTGCTGCACAAGTCTATGTGAGTTGATTGTCAGTATACAGTAGGAATGATGTAGTAGAATGAGTGCATTAATATAAACCAGTGACTTGCCTTGCAGCTAGACCTACAGTACTGTCAGAGCCCTTACTATAGAAAATTAATCAATACCTTCTGAACAATTAGATTCAAGAATGCATTGGTGCAGACGTATAAACATATGTAATATTATATGAGCTTTATACTGTACAGTATGTAGGCGCTGATTCATAATTGGCTGTTTATTAGTTAAATGACTCTAGATTTGGAAAAATCTTCCTTCACCCTTTGAAGAAACTGTTTGCGTGAAAACTTAAAGGCAGATTTCTCTCCCAAATGTCGCTCGTTGTTGCTGACTGTAGTCATCGGACAACAAATGAAAATGATAATGTGTGACTTAGTTAAAAGGAACCATATGTATGAATGTACACCATGACCCTAAGCTCAACAATCAGCTGTTGTTCTGATGTTGGTGTGAAAAAAGCAGATCTGTGAGCTGGAATCAACAAAAAGCTGGAAAGCTTTCTCTAGCAGTATAAATATAAGCTCCAATCTGTTTACAGTTAGTGCACCACAGATCATCAATCCAAATAGAAATGATGTAACTTTGCTTGACTTGACACGATACCGTTTTTTGTTGTTGTCCCCCCCCCCCCGTAAGCTGTTGATGATATCCTAATTTGTGGTTTGCACCCTTTTCAGGTGGGAAACATTTCCGAATGTACTGACTGGCAGGAAATCGCTACTGTATTGTTTAATCAGGTCAAGATTTCTTGATAAAGCAGTGTAATGGTAGATCTATTACTATCCATCCATTATCTATTTTGAGCCTATCCAAGGGAACTCTGGGCACCATGGATAGGGTGTGCAGTGCACAAGCACACACACACACTCATACACCCATTCACATACTGTGGGCAATTTGAAATCGCCAATGAACATGAACTGTGCATGACTTTGGATTGTGGGATGAAACTGGTGGAAATCCATCAAGCACAGGGAGAACCTGCAAATTCCAAGCAAATACTATTAACTCAAAGACCGTCAGTGACTACCAAGATGACGTTATTGCCAGGGGTAGCTCAGTGGTTAAGGCATTGGACTATGGTTCAGAAGATCCAAGGTTCAAACCCCACAACCACCACTGTTGCCACTGTTGGGCCCTTGAGCAAGGCCCTTAACCCTCAACTGCTCAGATGTATAATGAGATAAAAATGCGAGCGACTTGGAGAAGAGTGTCTGCCTAAACGTATTGGTTTCATTAAGGTTGTTAAATTAACAGCTGGATAGTAAGTGGTTAAAGAACTTTACTTATGGTCAAGAGAGTGGCTTGATCAACTGGAACCTAAGTCTTCTACCCTTGCAGCTCTGTTTCCCTCATAAAGGTTTCATGTATTTTGATTCATAAGATGCTTTTCTTTTCACAATTGATGGTGCTCCTGTCAGTTCAAACCATTATTTTCCATTATTCTGATATTTGATGAAAAAAAAACCTGCATGATTTCATGTATTTCACTGCTGTCACATGACTCGCTGATAGATCATTTGCATGAATATACGTGTACATGTGTTGCAAACACAGCATACAGCATTCACAACAAGATATCGGTTTATTAAATAACAAAAGAATTTCGTAACTAAACAATCCGGAGGCCACTATTAATATGTTTAAAGCTCTTCTAACCCTCTTCCAGGGCTCTAATACCCATGGCGAAGGCAACATCCTTATTCCAGAAATGTAACACCGCCCCCACTCAGCCACTTTGTATCGCAGCGTCTGGCTCTTTCTATAAGCAAACAGCTTTGAGAGGTATAGAGGTAAAAGTCTCATGAAATGAGAGCAGGCGGATAATTGAGTAGCCTAAAAAACAGGAATCTAATTGTGCGGGCCCCTCTGGGGGCTAATATTGAACTATCTTATAATAGGCCCAGGATATTCTCCCCATGATTTATTGCCAAATCTCAGTATTTTTCAATACATTATAGTTCCTAAATTGTGTTTAAATTGAGTGTGGAGGAGCTGAGGCCATTAGGAGATGCAGAAATGAAGATTATATTTAAATATTCATGCACCCTGTACCTTATTATTGAATCTGAACACTAACAAAATCAATATTAAGTGCAGTTTGACATAAATGTATTTATGAATTTCGACTTTCTAAGTAGTGTATTTTTTCACTCAAAAATTGCAAGTATAATGTAGTAATGATATCAAAACAGTGTGTCAGAGTGCATTAGGGGAAGCGCTACATAAAACCGCTAGTGCATCCATGTAAAAGTGCTTGGTGGGCAGAACTGTCTCTTTTTACAAACATCACTCATTTTACAGTACCGTATCACACGCTTCCGCCTCGCTATATGTGATAGTTAGAGAAAGATACAGTTGTCTCATTTGTTCAGCCCGCTCGTGTTAGGGCTGTAATGCTGTATAGTGTGGCCAGTGATTAAAATGGATGTCTCTCAGTCGCTCCACCTGTCCAAATAAGTCTCCTTATTCTGCTTTCAGCCTTCATTCTCATTCAAATGTGTCGTGATGTCTCCTGAAGAGAGGACACTCAAGGCTACAAACCCTATCACAAGCCTCAGTTTTACTTATCCATATTTCACTTATTCTGCATTTTATTGCGTAATGTTCGTTTCGCCAGGATGAAGTGAAAGTCATCTTGCATTAGTAATCTTTTTAATAGTTTTTTGTGCTGTTGTTTATAGAAACTCTCACGAAAGTTAAAAGGGGCTTTATTGGGCAGAAGCCATGTTTCTGGATGCAAGATGATGCAGTAAAAGCTGCATGGGCTGAAGAAAGCATAGCATCAATCCAGGCAAAGAGAAAGCTCTCATAAATCAGAGATAGAGTCATAGCCCGCTGCTTCACCTTTAAAATTGTCTAAACCGACTCTTAGAGCCTGATTCGGTTTGGGCCTGTCTATAAGCAGCTCTTATAAAAGCTTTAGGCATTAAAAACACAAGGAATAAAAGAGAAAAACAGGCACATTCAAACTGTTGTGTGACTCGGCACATTGTTTTATAGGAGGTAAACAATTAGGTAATGAAATACAAGAGAAGCACCACATGACAATCCAATAAATGACATTGTTAAAGACATCATTTACATATATGAGACTTTCAGTGGGAATGTTAACAAATTGCCATGCACGCCTCTTAAAATCCATTCCTGCGCTCATCTTTTTGACATTAATTCAAAGTGATATTTCACATTTCTTTATGTAAAAATGTAACACTGATTGTGAAAAGTACCCCAAAATCAAATTGAGACACAATAATGATCAGCTACTCCACTTTTCCTGTTGTTTTAGAGGCAGTTAGAAAGAGCTATCTGTCAAGGCAATAACATAAAAGTCTTTAGCCGTCCTACCCAAGGCCTGTAGGCATTTCTTTTATCAAGTTAAACTCTTAAAAGCCACATGCTTAGATTAGCAATATAAAGAACTATATATATATTACTTGCAGAAGAGCTCACTGTGCAGAATGCAAACCTCTAGACATAAGTCAATTTATATTCGAATTTCCATACATGCATTTTCCTGTTACCGTCAATATGCAAAAATGGTGCTTACTAACAAATAACGCATAATGTTCCCGAGGCTCGCACATCAATAATTGCATTTAAGCCTTAAAAGAAAATGCAAGAAGGAGTGAGCAAAAAGATGGGTCGTATAAAACGTGCAACACATTAAACACAGAAATGTCAAAAATATAAAGCTGGCTCTTCGCTCGTACGACAGCTTTGCCATTTATCTCGCTTGAGACCCAGGCCCCAAAAGGAAATAAATAGCGCCCTGTCTCCCGGCACATCTCATTGAGTTACAGAGTCAGGGCTTCTCTTTATAGACGATGCTCATATCCAGACCTCCTGAGAAGGCGCATCAGTGTAAGAGGCCAGCAGTGAAAAATGGAGTCGAGGTCGGGTAAATGGAGTAGCCTACTTCTTACAGAGGAGGAAAATAACTCACATGCTAAGATCAAGTAGCAGTCAAAGGGTAGGAAAGTTCACATACACACTAAATGGTAATATTTTCTCACTTTACCCTAAGCAGTGAGGTGCTAAAATGGTACTTAGTAACAAATAAGACTGATGTAACTGAGAAGACTACAGACCTATCTCTATCTTCTGGTTTTCTTGTTCTTCCAACTTCTTGTACTACAGTAACTAGCAGTGTTTAATCTTGATTCATGAGTTTCTGACCAATCACTTTATATAAGCGTGTCTACCACATGCTATCATATTTCTCATGTTTCTTACAAAAACATCACAAATATTCCAAATAATCACAGATTATTTTTCATAAAATAAATATTTTCAAATAATTAAAAATCACATGTAATTCACCATATTATGCTTTAAAAGTGCAAATGTGAAGTCAAGTTAACTACATGAACTCATGAACCATATGTAAATAATTTGTGACCATGGAAAAACATGTGGGATAAAATCACCTTTCCAAACTGAAAGATTGTGTGATCACCATAATAAAAATAAACAAACCATATACAATAAAAAACAAAATCATATGTGAATGCAAACACATCATCTGGAAATATAATGTGAATGTATAATGTGTAAAAAAAACAAAAACTAAAAAAAAGAAATATAAAAATGTATAAAAGAAATTACATTTGAAATGAAATGAGTCTCAAACACTGAAGGTGAATATAATTTTTTTTATTGAATAATGTAAACATCAGATCATGCATAAAAATAACATTGTGTAAAAAATCACTTGTGAAAATAAATGAATCATAAAAATCACATGTGAAAATAAATATAGATCG
>JAOTQY010000016.1:5624222-5635341 GCA_026413445.1 Dolichallabes microphthalmus
GGACCTGGAGCCTATCCCAGGAGACTTCGGGCACTAGGCGGGGTACACCCTGGACAGGATGCCAATCCATCGCAGGGTGCATCACTCATATTGTAGCAAAAGGGGGACCTACACAATATGAGGCAGGTGTTCATAATGTTATGGCTGATAAGGGTATAATCGCAGCATCTACTTTATGGCCTCTTAGAAATGTAAACGTGTTTGTTTGTTTTCTATTATGTGAGGTAAAGAGAGGCGGCATAAACAACGGCACTGTTAATTACCGGCTCTTTTCCCAGACTGTATGAGTTGGTTTATCCGCGCTTACATGTGATAGGACTGAAGAAATTTCTCCCCGCCTTCCAACGGGTATGTCGTACATAACTCGTTGGAAATCTAGAAGTCATTCTTACACCATAATATTTAACATACATTTATTTAATTTAAATAAACAATTCTACACTGAAAATGTTCTATTTAAGGAATGAAATAACATTTCTATTGCAAAATCATGTCCGCAAATACTACAGTCTCCTCCCCGTCCTCTGTGATGTAATGGAATCTTCCAGGCGATGACGCAGTTTCTTCGACGACTCTGTTCGAGCGGCCATTTTGATCGAAGTTTGAGGTTAGGTTGGAAAAATAGACCAGGGGGGGGTGATTTAGTTTTCATGTAAAATACGTTTACTGCGTAAAAACAAACAAACTATAAACCGCAGATTGTTTATTTAGCGAATTTCAGTTTTTAGTCGGGAGTGCTTTGAAATAAGATAAACTAGACGATAAAACCTTGCTGCCATTCATTGCGCGAGCTCGAGGCCCTCTTTCTGTCATCCTTCATGGACGTTAGCTTAGCAGCGACGTTTTTTGTGAAACGTATACGCGTTAATCTGTTTATCTGATTTATATATGATTATACTTGTGCGTGTATATATATATATATATAACGCGTAGTTCCTTATTTGAATTTGGGTTTGAATAGGCGCGTCGTTTGCAGCGTCCCGTCTTGAAGCTAGCTAGGCTAGCTAAAAATAAATAAATAATCATAATTAACCGTGGTTGCTAAGGCATTAGCTAGCTAGCTAGCAAGCACAAAGCGCACATCTATTTGAACGTCCAGTCCTAGCTATAGCAACCACAGCGATTTCGTATCAAAATCATGGAGACGTGTTATATTCGTGTGGCTGAGGATGAAAACGAGGAGCCGATGGAAATTCCCTCAGAAGAGGACGGGACGGTACTGCTGTCCAGCGTGGCGGCGCAGTTTCCAGGCGCTTGCGGCCTGCGATACCGGAGCCCCGTGTCTCAGTGCATGCGGGGAGTGCGTATAGTGGAGGGCGTGCTGCATGCACCGGAGGCCGACTGGGGCAATCTGGTGTACGTAGTGAACTACCCAAAAGGTAATCTGTGCAACGCACCAGAGAGTTTAGCGTGTGCATGTATAGCTAGTGTATATATGTACTGTATGTGCACGCGGTTTGCACTTGTGGTCTACTCATTGTTCTTCACAGCACAGGTTCCCAGTCATGCTCATGGAGTCGCCTATGTCCTGCACGTTTTATTTTTTTCTGCTCAAACATATTAACTTCAATTTACGAGGTTGCTAATTAGCAGATAAAAAAAAAGTGTTCGAGCAGGGATTTATTATGTGCTATAAATACACAGTTTTATCATATCCCTTACATTCCATCCAAAATTGGAAAGGCACCACTTCATGACCACCTAAACTGAGTTTTTGTAGGACACAGGAAAACTGCTGGATTATGTAAGATAGATCCATAGATACTTTATTGATCCCGAAGGAAATTCCAAATATCCAGCAGCAACACAGACATGTTTGTAGCACACTGTACTCTACATTTCTAGTCAGAAGTTACTGGTGCAGTGATGGGAACAAAAAAAAACTATAAGATGTATAAGAAACATAAATAAAGCATATAAATCACAAGTTACTAAGTGAAATGAAGTTGATTGCATTGCAACCTTGTTGTTCAGTTTTGTGTGTATTACTGACCACCAGAGGTGTTTAAGATTTTTATAGTGTGATATCCTAATCTAAAAATATCACAGATTCACAGTGTTATCCCAGCCATAAGACCACCGCTCACTTTCATTCACTCATCAGCTGTGTCATCGTCAGC
Organism: Dolichallabes microphthalmus; assembly: GCA_026413445.1. Classification (NCBI taxonomy): domain Eukaryota; kingdom Metazoa; phylum Chordata; class Actinopteri; order Siluriformes; family Clariidae; genus Dolichallabes; species Dolichallabes microphthalmus. Next base: position 5,626,343 of record JAOTQY010000016.1, read on the forward strand.
TTTATCCTGTATCCAGGGCCTGGAGCCTATCCCAGGAGACGGGGCACAAGGCGAGAATCGAACCCAGTGCCTGAAAGTGCTAACCATAAAACCACCATTGGTGCAAAAAATAAAGCAGTGATTACTCTTGTTGTTTGTAATGTCAAAGCCTTCTGGCAGTTTGCACCCACAGCTTAGCCCAAAAATTAAGGGTTCTGGTTTGCAGTGCCATGTACTGTGTGTGCTTTTTATAGTTGTATTTTATGATCAAGTTACAAACGTACTAGGAGTGGTGACAAAAGAAGTACTGTAATATGTCCAAGGAGGTGGTTGTTCCAATCCAATCTGCATTTTGGTCACTGCCGTACACAAAAGGGATATTGGTCCTGACAAGGTTGTATAATATATATATATATGCGTAGGCAGTGATGGAACGTATAAAATGTATTTTAATAGGAATTTTGTAGACTGATTGTTCATCGTGACTAATCATGAAACTTTATCAGCCTGACTGACTGCTTTATCAAATACATCAACCCATATCAATTCACTGTTATGTATTAACAAGGTAGTAAGCTGAAGACAAACTAGTGTTGTTTTGTATCTTTAAAATAGATGTGAAAATATCAGGACGTGAATTGTCCTGATATTGAAGGACTTGACGGACTACTGTTTGTCATCAGCAGTGTAAAATTAACCTGGCTTTAATATTTCCTTTTTAGACAATAAAAGAAAAATGGATGAAATGGATGCTGCTTCGGCTGTGAAAATTAAAAGGGGTATTCAGAAGACTTCAGACTTGATTGTCCTTGGACTACCTTGGAAAACATCTGAGCAAGACCTGAAAGACTATTTCAGCACATTTGGAGAGGTGATAATGGTCCAGGTTAGTAATCTTAGGAGTGTCTTCCACCATTTTGAGCAAATGTCATGCCTCAGTGTGGACTTTTTCTCTGGTTTAAAATGTGCAGTTCAATTCATCATCTGAACTGTAAGCCCTATAAGTTTAGAAAACAACCAACGGTGGGGGTTATTTGGCTTTTCAGGACTTGATTATGTGTTGAGTGTTGTGTTGCTTTGACAGGTTAAGAGAGATGCTAAAACAGGAAATTCGAAAGGATTTGGCTTTGTAAGGTTTACAGAGTATGAGACACAGATTAAAGTGATGTCCCAGCGGCATATGATTGATGGGAGATGGTGTGACTGCAAACTCCCCAACTCAAAGGTATTACCCCTCTTATCTCTAATAAAATATTGATAACATATTTATACTGAAGAGGAAACAACTCAGTGACCCGTGTAATATAACGTAACCTTAGATGTGCAAGTAATCTTTCTACCTAGTTGCATGCATTGTCCTGAGCATGAAGTTATCCTAATGTATTATATTATCATGGTCATGATTGTGACTTTTTTTTTTTTTTCCCCTTTCCCTCCCTTCTTTACTGTTCTAGTATTTCATGGAACAGGCTGGGCTAGATGAGCCTATGAGGAGTAGGAAAGTCTTTGTGGGGCGTTGTACTGAGGACATGACTGCTGATGACCTCAGGCAGTTCTTTATGCAGTATGGTGAAGTCACCGACGTCTTCATACCCAAGCCTTTCCGAGCATTCGCCTTTGTCACTTTCGCCGATGACCAGGTTGGTATTTTTTCTACAGTGTGAGTAGAATTGTATCTGCTGTGTATCTGCTCGGCTGACGCTTTTTATAACCTAGTGATTGTTTTTTTTGTTTGTTTGTTTTTCTTCTTCTTTTTTTCCCCTTTTTCTCCAGGTTGCCCAGTCTCTGTGTGGTGAGGACCTGATCATCAAGGGCACCAGCGTGCACATCTCTAACGCAGAGCCTAAGCACAATAATAGTAGGCACATGTTGGATCGTGCTCGTTTTGGGGGGTTTGGGCAGGGCTTTGGTGGTAGTCGCAGTCATAGCAGCAATGTGAATTTTGGGGCTCTTAGTTTAAACCCAGCCATGATGGCAGCAGCCCAGGCAGCCCTGCAGAGCAGCTGGGGAATGATGGGTATGCTGGCCAATCAGCAGGGTCAGACGGCTGCCTCTGGCACCACTGCAGCCGGCCAGACAGCAGGGAGCAGAGATCAGGGCCAGGGCTATAGCATGGCCGGCAGCAATTACAATGCCACCAACTCGGCTGGTCTCGGGTGGGGTGCCAATAACACGGCCTCCAGCGGTGGCTTTAGCTCTGGTTTTGGCTCCAGTATGGAAACCAAGTCTAGTTGGGGAATGTAGTGAGATGTATTGTTTTTACAGTGTGCTTAACTCTAAATTAGGTAAGTACTTTAAGATGAGAGAATGCAGACAGATCTTATTTTTCTTCTATTTTTACGTTTGATATTTGCTTCTGAGTTTTGTTTAGAAGATTCTTTATAAAAAATGAATTGGGTTAAGTTGTAAGAGTGGTATGAACATTATGTAGAAAATCTAATTTGTTTGCATTGCTTATTATGGTTAATACCCTCATATATTTAATTGCGTTTTAGTGATTTATGACCTGTACTTAGATGCTTTGTTGTGAATCTCATTTGAGTTGTAATGTGTGGAGTTGTTTGCATTTTTTTGTTTGGAGTTTATGGTCAAGCCTTCATAAATCTCTTCTACAGTTCACCACCTCTTTTCCCATTTCCCTGGAAGAAGCGCTACGTTGGCCGCAATGTTCGAGCGATCTCAGTATCAGTACCCTTCTTCCCATGTGTAAATGCTTTGCCATCAAAGAACACAGCTTCACTCTTCATTTACTGTGTTAGACGGTGGGTGTTGTCTTTTTCTCCCCTTTTCATGGATTAATCTGTCCAATATGTATCGCTTTGAGAGCGAGTGAGATGATGGATTGTTGGTGGGCCAAGAGTGAGAGACTGAATGAGCGAACAGCCTGAGAGAGCGAACGTGAACGCAAGTGTGAAAAGAAAATTTGATTTAAAAAAAACTAAATTGACTGCAAGATGTGAGAAGAACCTGTGTGAGCGAGTGTGAACAGCAGCAGCATGTTTTCTGTCACATCATCAGATGGACATTCATAATTTCTATTCTCCTTTTGATCTGTCTCCTTTCCTTCCTTTTCTCATATAATCAAGCTTATATAGTTATAGGAAATATAAATGTATGTATCGGAATGTCTAGCAATCTAAGTATTTGTATATTATCCGTTGTGAATGCTTGTATCGTGTGTGTATGTATGTATGTGTGTGTGTTTGTGTTCTATCTCTTCTCTGTTACTGACCTTCAGGAGTGAGTATGTGAAACTGTTTTCTGTGAGAAAGCACTGGTGTGTGCGGATGTGTGCCAGTGAGCTGAGTGTCTCGAGGGGTGATGTGGCGGTGAAAGTTGAAGAATCCCTAAAGAAAGATTACATTTTGTTTAAGTGCTTTGAATGCCATCTTATGTTATGTGAATCAAAGGGAACGCTCAAATAAAACTAATTTGACTAGGTATTTGACAGTGGCTTATTTTTGATTGCTACAAAAATTAATTGAATTGCAAAAACTTATTTAATTCGCATGTATAGGGACCTTGGACTCCGCTGGCCCAGGTTTACATCAGATCCCAGAGTGAAGTCAGTTTTGGGGAAGCTGAAGACCGGAGTTGGTGTAGTGTTGGCGGCTCCAACACGATCCAACTGTGGAGATGCTGCTGATTGCCTTAGACCTGAAAAGGGACTTCTTCACTTCACTGTAACAGGATCCCTGGAATCTCTATTGAAATTTAAACGGACTATTTCAAATTGGCTGGAGCCCATTGGAAAAGAAACCCAATTGAAAATAAAGGGCAAAGAATATTGTCATGAAACAATGTCTGAGCCCCTCAGTCCCGGTACAAGTGACACTCATACCTTTTTATTTTGTAAGTGATTCATTGTTTAATTGTGCTATTAGGTTTTTTTTATTATTTTATTTTATTTTTTTATTTTTAAGTGGTCTAATATTTCTAAAAGTGGGAGGCATGCTCCCTAGCCCTTCTCTCAGATCAGCATCCTGCAAGTTTTCTTGTTTCACTGATGAGCGAGTTATAAAGAACTTGGGGCGTTTGTGAAATGTTTGGCTTGTTATGGGGGTTTAGCAGTGAATGGTGTGAATTTCTGGTAATTTTCAATAAACGGACTCGTACAAATCTTTAATACTGTATTTTAAGATTCTATCAAGTTTTCTATATGTTGGATTTTAGTTATTTAATGTGTAAAATAAATCACATTTTGCAAACATGTTTTACCTATATAGAGTTTTGGTTTTTTTAGGTTAGGAAAGTTTATGAAGTGACACTAGAGAACTAGAATAATGAAGACACATGTTTATGGTTGAGTGTTAATTGATTAAGTAAATGTCTTTATTTAGGATCGATTGGAATTTTGTTTAGTATTTGAGAAACAATTTAAAAGCCTAACAGACATACCCATTTGTCTCTCAATCTGTTCATGTAGCAGTTCTGCTCTGTGGTTGATTATTTTTCTTTATCACACCAGTTTATGCTGCTGTTTCCTAAGTTCAAAGACTTGATAATTGACTACATAATTCTAGTGCATTCTGATTTAGTTTCTATACAGTTTTTTTATTTATTTGTTTTTATTTTATGATGCATGTGATTTTAAATCCTGTCCTAATTACAATTAAGCTGTCGAACACCTAAAAAAAAAGAGAGAGAGAACTTTTGAAGTAAAAGTATTTATCTTTGTTAGTATTCCTCCAGAAGTTGAATTTCTTCATAAAAATGAAACCAACCTGCTTACTGTAGTTGCCTCAACTTTATCTTCCATATTTAAACTGTGTATTTCTTCAAGGTCATCAAAAACCTCACAATGTCTGACACATTCACTGGAATTTATTAGTACATAGGTGTTTTTTTTTGTTGTTTTTTTTAAGTGTTGTTGATCAGTTATTTAATGTACATGGCACTGGGTAAACTTTGGCCCCTTTATATACATGCAGGTTTAACATGATGAGAAAGTCTTCCAGAAGAAGTTCTTGCACTGGGATTTCTCTCGAGGTGGTGGCAGGCCGAAAGCAGCTCTCTCGCTCAGTTTACTCAGTTGTTCAGCGTCCATGGTTTCCAGGTCTTTCATGGTCATGTTCAATTCAGCAAGGTTGGCCAAAAACTTGGTCAGGAATTCTGTCTGCTCTTTTGTCAGCACCTAGTGGAGAGAGGAGTTAAATTTAAGTAATTTACTGAAGTGAAGTGAAGGATTTGTCATTCAGGCCATTTTCGATGTTTATTAGTAATATGTAAGAGAAGCTCGACTTGTGTTCATGCATGTTCAATAACAATATGGTTTATGGTTGGAATGGAGCTTAATCCACAAGCAGACCAGGAATAATCCCTGGATGTGACACAAGGCCTTCACCTTCACCAACCACACTCAAATACACCTAGGGTCAATTTAATGTAGCCAGTAGGAGTGTGGGGTGGAAAAAACCACACTAATACGGGAAGCTGATGCACACACAAAAAAAAAAAAACAGAGAGTAGCATTGGTTGAACCAGCTGTGATGTGGAAAAGACTTTAATTTCAGTTCATGAATGGGACTTCATTAAAATAGTGACACTTAAAGAAACTACACTGCCTGTCCCTAAAAAAAACATCTCACAATATAAGATCTACCTGACACATTACATGCTGAACTATCAGCTTTAACAAAGTCATGGTCAGAAAAAAAACAAACGGAGATCACTTAAACGCTTGTTGAAATTGTCTCCTTGTCGGATCCTATACCAGGAGACTTTAAACACTACGGGCAATTTGGGAATGCCAGTTAGTCTAATTTGCATGCCTTTTCTACTGTGGGAGGAAACTGGAGTACATGGAGGAAACCCACCAAACACAGGGAGGACATGCAAACTCTATGCGCACAGACTCGAGGCGGAAATCGAACTCGAACCCTGGAGGTGCAAGGCAATAGTGCTAAGCACTAAGCCGCAGTGCTGACCTGCTTAGTGAAATTGCTTCATACAAGCGATGGTATGGGCATGTTCCAGGAATCAAACTGGAAGCACAAGGAATCATTTTCACACATGAATTGGCCACCGTGATCAAAGCTAAAGGGGCTCGAATTAAATCTTGGAGTTTGACTTTATGCGGAGCCCAGGTAGTGTATGAATCCTTAATTACGTCCCCATCACCAACAAAAAACCTTAAATAGATACACACACTAATTTAATTTCAATAACATCAGTAATTACAATTAGTAAATACATTGGTCACATCCTGCGGTGGGAAAAAGACTCACCTCATTGCTGTTTGGCAGTTTGTCCTGTACAGGCAGTGCTTCGGTGTTGTTTGCGCTCCATGCGAGGATCAGCAGAGAAATCAGACTCAGCAGCACTCGCATCATGAACGTGGGACTGTTTACTGCCTGGGAAAGATTCATTCTGCCAGCCAGAGCCGTGGGTTATAAAGCACTCGGAGCGACTGACAGTTCATTAAAGAAGATTAAATTAAGAGGCTTTCAAAAACCTCAAAGAAAAAAAGAAACACGTTTCCATGTACTCGTACAGTATAAATGAAGAATTTCTGTTAAACTAAATCACTAAACCACATCAAATATACTAATTATAAAGAAGCTCCATTCTAATAAGACAAATCATAAATATATTCAAGTGTATTGTCTGTTATTCCATGCTCTCTCTACCTGAATAGAATTCAATGAGACATGCACCGGATTAGAAAGCATGCGTTCAAGATAACATACATACACAGATCAGGTCTTAAAAGTGATGAAAATCTGCTCCAACGCAACACACATCAGACTACTTTGTTCGCGAGTGTGCCTCTCCTTCAGTGCAGGCTCTGCATAATTGATCAGCAGGGTAGAGGAGACGGTGTCCACTTACTGCGCTGGCATGGGCTGGAGCATGCTGTGATGATTCAGCAGCTCTAACAACACTTTCATCCGAATGCTACGTTCTGCTGCGTCTTACAGTATCTGTAGCATAAGCATTCTTTAGAAAGATGCTTTGGTCCTGGAGAGGGTTTGAGATTCAAGTACTCAGCAAGTAGTGATAACAAGTACTGTTTGTTAACATAATTATATTATAGTGTCTTGTCAACCCATGATCAGACAAGGTGTACTGCTAAATGCACCGATCAGTCATAATACTAATATCACTGCTAGGTGAATAACACTGACTATCAATTATATACCAGTAAACTGGTGGCAAGATTGTGTACCCCCAGGGCCCCCAATCCATGTCCACAGGGACCAAAGGCCAGTCCGTCCGCCTGACTCGATCCAACAGGAAAGCCAATGCAGCACAACCTGCTGAAAAAAAAAACAATGTGTGCCACAATAGAAAGGCATCAGGACACCCACTGCATCACAGTCTGCCGCACCACGAGTTCAAAAGTTCATCCCCCAAATTCCAGTCCAATCAAGCATCCATGGGATGTGTTGGAAAAACAAGCCAGAGCCACAAATGCCCCACCAAACAAACCCACAGCACCCTGAAGAATGTCCCAATGCCAGACACCACAGCACAGCCCCAGAGATCTCCTGTGGAGACAAGGGACCAGAGCCACCCTGGCACTGCAAGGGGAACCGGAACTCTAGGGGGTTTTAATGTCAATCGTTTTAATATTATATCTGCTTGGTATATGTTGATGTTCTTGTCGCTGTCATGGGGTAAAAATGTCAATATGGACTATCATAATGTGTTGTTGTTGGCCTTTGGGTTACCACTGATCCGCACATACAAGTTTAGCACAGGTTTTACACCAGATGCCCTTCCTGATACATTTTATCCAGACATGGGACCAGCACTGCGTCCAGTAGCTGAGAATCGAACCCAGGCCTTCCACATAGGATGCGAAATGCTTACCACTGAGCCACCAGTGCTCTGAACAATCATAATGAGTCATTTGGTTTATTCTATTTATCCTATTCCTCTGCATATCCTCATACGGACCACTGATTATTCCTCTTTTCCCAAACTTCTTCCTGTTTGAAGCCACTAATCAGGTTCAGCAGTTATCAGCTGTTAAAAAGAAACGGAGATACACAGCATTACAGATTTGTTTCTCTGAGATCTGGGACATTCAAATCTTCAAATGTGTAACCAAGTAAAGTGGAAGATTACGTTTTAAAAACTAGAACAAAGGGCATTTTAAAACTACACAAAGGCTTTTATTTATAACCTCACACCTGTTCTACCATACATAAGACAGACAACCATAAAAAGTTACCTGTTACCTGCCTGTTAACTCTAACAGGTATGTGTTTCAAAAACCAAAGAATTTAGAACGAGATGCAACATCTTCTTTATTAGCCAGACAAAGAAATAATCTGAATTAGAACGTGGATTACTCATATTGTAGTCAAAGCTTTGTGGACACTTCCATGCGTGTGTGTGTCTACTCTTTTAGGAAGGCCTTCAATTAGATGTTGGAGCTTGGATCTGGGAATTTGTCCTCATTCAGGCGTAAGTGCATTATTGAAGTTAGAATATGGTGTTAGTCACCATTTTCTGAAATGGTGACTATTTCTTTGCCCAGACAGTGTACAGTACATCCCACTTCTGCCCACCCAAAAGGCTTTACTGCAATATGAATTTGTTGCCAACAGAGGGCACTAATGTCTTATTGGCAAGCAATTCAGTAATTATACAAAATAAATAAATAAATAAAATAATTAATTAATTAATAAAAAAATATAAATATATATTAAAAAGTAATATAATAAAGTAACCTTTATTATATAGGGGAGCCTTAGAGAAACAAGAGGGCCCTTTACACACAATGACATCAGCACTTTCAGAAACCAGAACGATATGACATCAGCACTTTCAGACAATGACGTAATAGCTATGATGTTTTCATGCTGATGCCATAATGCCTGGGCTCTTATAATACCTTAGCCCTCACACACTATGATGACATTGGGCTTGGTGATAGCTGTCATAGTGCTGATGTCATGGAGCTTGGGCCCTAATAAAGCATTTACTAAAATCATGTAGGCGGCACGGTGGTGTAGTGGTTAGCACTGTCGCCTTGCACCTCCAGGGTCTGGGTTCGATTCCCCGGCCAG
>JAOTQY010000016.1:5663486-5680883 GCA_026413445.1 Dolichallabes microphthalmus
GTCATGGTGTGATTAGTATACTCGTGATGCTCAAGGCATGAGTGGTTGGAACAGACGAGAGGGGAAATGAGGTCGCTGCTGAGGTTGTTACATGAACAATCACTTTTTTAATTGTATATTTTGGCACTTTACAGCCTGTTGCAGTAAAACAGTTGTTTCCATTTCTAAAATTTTATCTACATAATTTAATTTTATATCGTGTGAAGAAATTAGGGAAGGCTCTATACTTTTAGTAACATGAAAGTATGATGAAAAGTATCACGAAGTATTATAAAAGAATCTGGGTGCAGTTTGATAAGTCTCACTTATTTCTGTTGCATAACCGTACTTTATCTACTGTGCGAAGGTCAGCTAAGATTTAAAAAAATTAATTGTTTAAATAAATAAATAAATATATTATATATATACACGGTATGGTCATAGTGTTAAGGGCCTTGTGATGGTGGGGCCCCTAAGGCCCGACCCACCGATTCACCCACCGATTCACCCAGGGTGCTTTAAAAATAAGCAGAAAATTCAGAGAATTGTGCTCTGCAATTAAAGTCAAGTTTAAAACGTCTGGCCTTTTGTTCGAGTTACCTAAACAGTAGAGCTAACAAAATGTTAAATGAAAGTGTAACATTGAGAAATGGTAAATAAATCCTAACGCAATTAATCAGAAAGAGAAGCAGTTAATAAACATAATTACTATATATGTTAATGTTTCCTATATTAACTAGCAAGCCAAGTCCAAGTCATAAACCATATTTCAACAGTTACACTATAATAGGTGGACACCTGCACATCACACCCATATTATGCCGTTAGATTAATGCACAAAGCTTTGTGCAAGTAGACCTGATGACAGGGTTTGTCTAGGTTGGAGTATGAGAACTTGTGTTTCCTGACCAGAACCACACTGATCAGCATTGAGATGATATTTTAAATTGATCCTTAATAAGCAAGTCTGAGGCAGTGGCTCCCTGAAGCTGCAAGATGAAGAAACCTTAAGAGGAACCAGACGCCTCACTTACACTGACAGGACTACACCTTGATTTGAGATGTTCAATAAGCACATACGGGTGTGTTGGGCAAGTGTCCACATACTTTAGGACTTTTTAGTGTATCTAATATAAAGCAGGGACTCCCCCCCCCCTTTTTTCTTTTAACTCTCCCATATTTAACATGATAAAACATTTAGATGACAGTGACACTAACTACTGCACACACTACTAATATCTACATGATCACACTTATTATATAATGGCACTAGTGATATATAATTCATAAAGGCCTTTTCAGGAAAAGGGCTTCATGCTCAAGTGTTAGTGATACCTAGGAACATCGTTATCAATACAAAGCCTGTACACAAGCAAGCATGAGTCCGGCACGGGCAGCAGCAAGAAAAGAACAGAAAAAGAGACAAGATGATAAGAAATGATTGTGGCGATCAGGCAAATAAAACATCATGCCAACAAGCAACAAAATGCGAAGCTTTAGTCTAATCAGATGTACAAAATATACGTTTATTATTTAATTTTCATCGTCATCCACCAGGTGGCTCTGTTGTTCCAAGCCAAGACTATTCGTCATGACTCATTTTAGACAGAAAAGAAAAAGAAAAGAAAGAGACTTGTACATCATGTTCCCTGAAATCTATTTCCCAGCACAAATGAATACTCAGTCGCTCACTGACGATGCTCAAGGCCTGACATTTTAATGGTAACATGGAAACAGAATAAATAAATGAGCTTTATTATGTGCCTGAAGTGGCACGAAGATACAGGGTTGTGAATCATACCTGTTGGAGTTATGGGAGGACTTCATGCTTTTGGCGGAGATGATATTAAGAGAGAGCACTGCATCTGCCGCGGTATCGTCTACCTCAGGCTTGTTCCTGATCCGACCTAAAAACATCACAATAATCACCATAGTGTTTTACAAAAAAATGTAAAAAACAACATCAAATTTACCCATCATGCCACGCTCTAATATATAAATGAACTCACCGACCACCAGCTCCCGGACATCCTTCCAGTGGAGTTCACTGCCCTTCTCGTGGATTAGTGTCACTGTGATTCTACGCTGGATACCCTGTGGGGCAAGAACGCAATATCATCACTATATACACTGCGTCACACAACACTATATGTAGTTATAGCAAGTGCACAATATTTTACATTCATATACACTTAAAAAGAGAAAGATATTAAAGATTTTACAACCATAAGACACTGTGTTAGGCTACACTGAACCTATTATTAACATATTAAACATTGTAACATACGATAAGTATTTTTTTAATAACTTCTATTCATTTTTATATAGTTGTAGATTTTCTTTTCAGTTAATAATTTACTTTTTATTCATCTTCTGCACCGCTTATCCTGTATACGGTGTCAGGGGGACCTAGAGCCTGCAGCAAGTGACTTAAAGTAGGGTGGAAGGCAGTGTACACCGGGGAAGAGGGTCAACCCAGATTTCTGTTTTGTTGCAGATTTTTATTTATAGTTTATAGTTTTTGTAGATTATTGGTAAAACCTTTTTTTTCCCCACAAAAAAAAATAGCATAAGTGATGCAAATTTTTTCCACTCGACAGTAAATGATCTAACATTTAAGACAAACACGGTGCTACATTTTATAGTATAACTAGCTTTACAGAGATGAGTGACCTTAAAAATATGACTTTGCGTGTATATGCTTTGATTAAAGTTTGGCTGGTTTCATCAGTGTAAATGCAGCAGATTTTAAATGTTATTTTAGCAAAAATCTATTCAGTCCAAGATTACAATCTTAAAATGTATTCAATAACAAAAATGACAAATCTTGGGAGAATCACTTTTTATAATTTTTTTTTAATGTTAGAACTTTAAAATAAAAGAAATCTTTGAGTACCAAGATATGATATTATTGAACTTGAAATATATGTCAGGCGAATAAAACTTCATTTTATCCCTTTAAAGAAATTAGATCAGCTATTCAGCTTAACGTTATTTCGTAACTATTATGAGTTCATCAGTAATAATAATATTAAGTCTAAAGAGTTACTGGAAGTCTCCTGGAAAGACAAAGCATTGTCACCCAGTCTGTTACCTGGTGCAGTAAGTAAGTGCCATGACACGGTAGACCTCCGGTGTGGTCCACTACAGCCGGGATATACCTGATGAAACATGAAAAAAAAAATTTCACCTTTGTAAATAAAGGATAGTGGAAACGTAGAATGAAGATGCATTAGGATCAGAGATACTCACTCTCCAGTTGGTTCCAGTTCACTGATCTCAAACCAGGCCAGCAGGTCATACTTGCTTACACACTGGCCCAGGTTCGACTTGCTAATGGTGTTCAGCTTGGTGGCTGGAACTAGACAGAATGGTTTTTAACATTTAATAGTGTAGTAACAGGAAAACAGGAACAATATATTAATGATGTATGTAACAGAGAAGTCTAAAATATAATCCAATGCAAGAAGCACTCATTGCTCTTAGTCAAGAGTATCTTACTGAATGGACTCAAGAGAGCATAAGAAGTGAGGTGAGTGAACGACGCTCTGATGGATTTATGTAGATTTATCCAGTTAATGCTTGCATGCATTTCCAGTTATTCTCGTAATAACATAAGGGTGATCTAAATCAAAGTTGTGACTGTAAACAGGATAACTTAAAAACAGCTGAAACATTCTGTGATTAACTATTATCGATAGACCGATTTTTAAAATTAGTTTTTTACTTGTGATAACATTTGCCAGTGGGGAAAAGGGAGGTTCTTTTTTTACTCCAGCCATACACACTAATGAACCAAAACATTTGACCATGCAAAGATGAAGGGAAAAACATTGATTATCTCATCACAACAGCACGTGTTATGGTATGGAATACATTAAACTGTAAGCAAAACACTGGGTCTCATGGTAAAGCCTAGTATGGAAATTAAATTCCCTGATGGGATGATTGTTCAGGATTGTTTGCATTGTTCAGGAATTGTTTGAGGAACATAACAAGGAGCTCAAGGTCTCCAAATTGCATTCAGATCTTAATCCGATTGAGGATCTGAGCTGATTAGATGCATGACCTGAAATCCCCAGAGTTTAAAGCAACTGCTTGGTACTAGAAACCACAGCACAGCTTTAATCCCGGATGAGCCTCCACTTCCGTGCTTTAGAGTTCATGCCTCAATGGTATGGAGCCGTTTTGGCAGCACTTGGAGAACCAATAGCATATTAAGCAGGTGGTGATATACTGTCTATGGGGGGGACTACACAAAATATATACTGCAAAATAAACAAAGACAAGATTATGATACAGTACACTGAGATATCATATTTACAGTGCTTTCATAATGTATTTATAGATAAAGTCCAAATGATGCACTGTGCATGTGCTGTCATTGGAGAAAAAACCAAACGAGTGTCACAGTATCTGTCATCTCACAGACTGATGTAGGAGAAATCTTTGAAGAAGAACATCTTGAACAGATTTTGAACAATTAAAAGTTAGTGAGCTTAAAGTTTCAACGTAATCTGGAACAAACGTGGATGTGTGGGAATGTTATATACATAAGTGCTGTTGCATGCATGCACAAACTAAATATGAGCTCAGATCGGATCTGGCCACTTAACAAGATCAATACAGTGCTTTAATGTGGTCTAATCAAACCCTGCCGGACGAGATAGGGCACTTGAAACTTCCTGTGCTACTCTCTTCATGGGTATAGTACATTGATAGTGGAAGCAGTAATGAGTGTAGAGCTAAAAGGTAGAGCACAGGCCTGACCGAAAAAAATACTAGTTGGGTCAGGGTAGGGACACCAAGGAAAAAGACGGGGAAACTATTTTAATAGCCGCAGACGCCAACAAAAGGCAGATGGGGTAAAGCACTAAATTGATTTGCACTGCAGAAACAGCTAGAAGTACTAGGACTCATGGCTATGTAGGAATAACAAAGAAAATCCACTAGAGCTTAAAGAGGAGCTCATATCCAGATATTCAGGATTATATGCACTGGATTTCACACTCCATAGATACTGTTCCTAATCTACTAGCCATCCAAGTGAGACAGAGGATAAAGGAGATGCCATTAGGAGGAGCTAGAGGATCAAGCCTACAGAAGTAACTAAACTCACTAGATGACACTTGGAGCTATTTACAATGCAACTCAATGCACAGTACAGAGCCACAAAACTCCATAAACTATGCGAACCATGTACCGACCGTGGTGTTTGGGCACAGTGAGGACGGGCTCATTAGGCACAGGCAGGAATGGGAAATGGGAGAGCTGATCCGCCCCGTTCTCCAGACCGGCTACGGCCGCAGACGCCAGAGCGTTAGCATGCTCCGACAATGTGTCCAGCACCTGGCCGTGTACATAGCCACTCACTAAATACCTGATCAGCTCGATCTTACGTGCGTGATCTACCTCAGAGGCAAGGTTAGGGAAAGATAGATTTTGAATGGATTAGAAATAAGAGAGACAGAGACAAAATATAATGAAGCATGCAAGAATAAAAGTATAAGGCAGAAAAAGAAAAACAGTCAATATAGAAAAATAAATAAATCTAGGATTTTTTTATATTGAAAATTATGCCTTGTAGGTAGATTTTTCCTTCAGAACAGATGTCTAAATGTTTATTGATATTTAGAACAAATGCACTGATTTGATGACATCTATGACATTTATCTATGCATGATAATGATGCATACATGATATATCAATCTATAACTGTGACCAATTCTTATAAGATTCCAGATAAGACTATCCAATAAGTACGTACAGTATGTTTGTCACACTGCCTTCCAAATATACAATAAACTTAATACAAACTGATTGCTTTATTAAAAGTGCTTGATGTAGAGGTTATGGTCACATAAGAAGATTATTCGTAACACAGGTAGAGTTTTTTTCTATGTTAAAATCTATATACAGTGTCTGTGCGAGTGGTGTTGTGGAGATATGGCGGGCGATGATTGTACAGGAAGGCAGTAACCGGCATCATCATCAACTTTAGCGTCATAGCGTGAGCGTGTTACAGGCGTTCCTCACCCACTGTAACAGTAGGCAGTGTTATCAACCACTACAGTAGGTGATACAGTAGGCAGATCCATGAGTCGCCTCTAGTTTTCTATATTCCATTATGCTGAATCTTAAACTTAGTCAATAGTTGATTTCATTGTAGTTTTGACCGAGGACGTCCTTAAGCATCATTTTTATTGAAGTAAAGTCCCCCCCCCAAAAAAAAATTTCCACTGTAGAACATAATGAAATTCTTTTAATAAATTTGATATTAAACTGGAGTTCATTTTGACCAGCTTAAAATCCCTGAGACACTCTGGTAATAAAGATATCCTATTTCCCCAGTTCGAATAATGCTTTTCTTACAAATAATATAATATATATCATATCAAATAATAATATATAATATAATATATCAAATAAAATAATATATCAAATAATATATCAAATAATAAATAGGAGTTATTCAGTCTCAACTTAAAAACAGTTTTGATGCTTTAGACAGATTTTAAGTCCAGCCCTGATAGATACTGTATGTATTGTATGGCAGAATAAATGACTGTATTCTCAGAGTATCGCGTGTACAAAATGGGGCCACACATTTCATAAACAGATAGAACTGTACAACTTTTCATATCATACATGTCTACAAAGCTAGTCTGTGCAGTAATATTTTAGCTCTACACTTGGATGATGAATAGCGGCTATAGACTTTTTCACTGCACGGAAAGACGACATGTCAAGGCTGCAGCCTCTTATTTTATTTTTGATCACAAAAGAGATATGCTTCTGACAAATGCCAGAAAAAAAAAAGAAAGCTCTTTGTATCCAGATTACACAAGATTTACGGGGTTTACGGGTATATTTTTGGTCTGAGTGAAAGGTGATTTAGCAGTGCCTTGATAATTAATGATCCATAATTAATTATACAGCAATAGCGGAGTTAAAAAAAAAATTAAAAAAAAAGCCCTCGAGATAATTATCGAGCTGCTTAATGTTAATTATGTAAATGTTAATCCTATTAACGGTATGTAACATATCCGTGTGATAGGTTTAATTTCATTGAAATCATACCTGGTTTAGACAGAGGCATGGGTGGAGGGTAGTACTTCCTGGAAGGCTGTGCAGGGCTAAAGAACAGAGAATAGAAGTAATCAGATCCCTGCCCTTATAATGTAAAAATAATCTTAACTACGAACACTAGTAAAAGAAATCAATTATGAAAAAGATAATTCATTACTAGTGTAGTAATTACGATAGTCTTAATAATCCTTAATTAGCACTCAGAGTGCTGTAATTATAATCTGTAGGGAATGAACGGTGAATAATGATGTCGTACCTGATTGCATCCTGGCCGTGGCGGTGCAGCGGGTGCTGCTGGTAATGTCCGAACACTTCAAACACGATCGGTTTGCTCTTAATGTACTCGATAAAGGACTCCGTGACCTCGACGGAAATCTGCACCAACAAGTCACACAGGGTTACAATCCTGAAGATTCACTATCAGTTAAATAAAGACTCCAGTGTTTTAAATTAAAATAGAACAATTTGTTTAAGCAATAAATTATTTTTTTAATATTCTCTATTTACAGAAACATAATACAGTACTTGAGAGTGACTCATAATGCAGTTAATGGGATGTAAATAAATGCTTATGCAAAACAATTATATTTACAAATTATGCAATAAGTTTACAATGATTAAAGAGGGCGTACGTTTACTAAAGAAAGGATTTCGCTGTCATTCTAACGCAGATGTTCAGTACGAACAGTTTCTTAGTTTCTGCTTAATGATTCAGGAATACAGTGGAACAATTAATTATACGGCAATAGCTGAGTAAAAACCGCGAGTAACGCGGTGTACGAGTGCTCCGCAAGACGAGCAAAGATTTGTAATAAATTTTGACTTGGAAAACGAACAAGTCTTGGTTTACGAGCACCGAGTATCACGTATCACGTATGCGCTTCTTGTTTTGACGCCGAGCGTCACGTGATCACAACTGAGCCAACGGTTTTTCTCTCTCTTGCGCTGCGGAATTGTGGGTAATCGTCTCCCCTGCTGGGTCTTAGTGCACGTCTCTTACTGGTATAATCAACATCCGTGCACACGTGTACTGTTTACTAGAACACTGTTACCACGTGTGTGTGCGTAAAACATATTTTATTTTGTGTCTGTATGTGTGTGTGTACAGCGCGCGTGTAAAGCAAAAGCCAGTCTCATTAGAGAGGTTAAAGATCCATTTTCTCTTTCTGTATCAGCCTGCTCCTTGTGTCTGTGTGAACGCGCGTCATTGGACACTGTGCCACACACACACACACACACAGACGCACAGGCACACGCACAAACACAAACACGAACAAACAAACACGCACAAACAAACACGCACCCCTCCTACTTTCGCCTTCACAGACACACACACTCTTTCTTAAAGGTACTTCTGTAGTGAGCAAGCAGAGTACATTTCTGTGTTTAGTGTCTTCCGGCTAATACTACAAAATGTGTTAAAAGCTTTTTCCCCACCAGAGGCGACTGCATTTACGTCACATGTGCAAGAGATTAGAACACTCTTCATATTTAAATGTATGCATCATATCTAGGTAATTTGCACTTGAAGTGAATTTATTCAAAGAGCTCTCCGCTTCATTCCTCTACTTAACATTCACTCACATTCTGGACGTGGTAAAAGCCCAGCGGGGAGCCTTTGCCTGAGTTCTTCAGTGGTTCGGTACTGAAAGCCTCATCATGACGATGGAGGAAGCTGTTGATTACAAGATCATAAGATTACTGAGTGAAACATGATGTGTGCGTGTGTGGTTTATTTAACACTGGAACACTGTGTCAGAGAGAGGTTTCCATGGAGACAGGCTGACTCACTTGAACTGGCAGAAGATGTCTGCGTATTCTGGTGGGACGCCACTGGCCTGCAGAACAGTGACGCGGAAGGTGAAGACACTGCCCACCTCCAGCTGACCAATCACGCCATCTGATTGGCCCAGCTTACCGTCTACATTGCCCATTTTCAGATCTGAAACATACAACACTCACATGAGACACGAGTATACTATGCAACTCATAAAAGCTTAAGAGCTATAAAGACACAATAAGAACATCTGCATCCTTTTTCTAAATGTCCTGAGCTGCAAGAAGTCTCAGGTCATCTGCTGTCCCTATATCCTTTTCTTACCCATGTCATTTATTCTGTTCATCTCCTCAGAAGGGGTGATGACCTCCGAACTTTGTCCTTGGCCTTCAACAATACGTAACTCCTCCATAGAAAGGCCAGAATGGGTTAATGCTACGGATGAAAATTCAGTCTGGACGAATGGAGAGAAGAAGCAAGAACAGAAGAGAAACTACTTCAACAGGGTCTACAAAAACAACATCCAAATGAAAAAGAAATCCTGAAAATGTCTCACATACTGACAAATGCCTGATTTGTCACAGCTAATATAAAGCATTTTGATAAATGAATTCAGCAGGTCTCTGAGAAAAGGCCAAGGTTCATGCATATTACACAAGCACAGACTCAGAAATGCATCAGCCTAAAATATTCTCTTAACGTTTCCAGGCAAAGCACAGGCAGAACATCAGCCAGACCACTGTACTAGGAGTAAACTTAGTCTACAGTAGCTCATCATCAGACTGTTTTACCTTTTTGAAATACTCGTCATCGAATGAGATCTTGGCTGTGCCAGACTGACGAACGCCAGAGCCGTAATCAGGAGCCTCCTCGTCAGCTGAATAGAAATAACCAATGAAGAAAAAGCAGTGGAATATATCAAATATCTCATACAAAATTCAAAGTAACTTCATTTCATTATGTGATTACCTGAACCAAAAAAAATAAATAATTTAAGCCAAAAACCACCATTATTCTGAGCACGATGCTAATGAATGGCGAGGTGGGTACCTTTAGTTATTTGTGATCAGCTTTTTTGGAAAATGAACTATCCTTTTAATAATGCAGGCCATTTTATTATTAAGAACTAGATTACAAATGAATCACAATCACGGACGAGAAACTGACCAGGAGCAGGAGCTCATGAATAAAACTTGTACATACACCTGTATGCTTTAAATATACTAAATCATAAATAAAACAAGTGTTGATTAAATTTCTTGCCTTAATGGTATTATTTCAACATAATAGATGCATTATCACATTGGATGCATTAGGGTAGGCTACATGAAGTTCTAATCAGACTTTTATGGGAAAAAAAACAACACAATAGTTTTAGATCATCCAAGCAAGCGTTAGTGTAATATTACTCATCAAATGACTTTATATTTACAATACTTTATCATACTGAATGTGAGAGCACGACAGTGTCTGCCACATAGTAGAGCAAAATATGTGTTAGAGTTAATAAAAATACCAAGGAAAGCTGCTACCAAGATGATTTATGACCATTATTTAAATATTAAGAAAACAATTATTTTTCTGGGATATTAACACACACTCATTCACACACTCATTCAGGCCCCCGCGACCCTGTATATAAGGATAAAGCGGTACAGAAAATGAATGAATGAATTAACACGATAAATTCAATAAAAATATCCAACTGTCAAACTGCTTCAAAAACCTAGAGCTAAATTCTGATATTTGTGAAGTGTTGAGGAAATTTGGCATCAATTTGTTGATTGGTGCAGCATTTTTGTCATTCCAGGCATTCCACAATAGTACCAAAGGCAGTATTAGCATAGAAGTTGAAATGGAACCTTAAAAGTAGGGTTTTAAGGTAGGAGGAGTTAGGATATAAACGGCTTAAAAATGATTAAATAGGTGAAGTTGAATAAAAATGTACGTGTTATTTTTCCACCCGCTGAGCTCACCCTTATTTTCATACCAAGTATACAAAGCTCCGCCCATAAAATGTTTGTTAAAGTAAGCAGGCTATCAAGAGTTAACATTAGCCAGGAACCTTTCAATGCGTTTAGAGGAGCAGTGATAGCTCAGGTAGACTATGGGTTGCTGATAGAAGGGTCATAGGGTTCATGACCAAACACCTGGTCGCCAATGTTAGGCCCTTGGGCCAGGCCTTTAACAATACCAAGCCACTGGTGAATTAAGCCCTAAGCTGGAGAATTGGGTGGATCATGGAAGTATTTTTTTTAAACCATTTTGTACATATTTTTCACATTATTTTCTGGTAAGAAATGTGTAAATATGAGTATTGTATCTTCATCTGTCAGAGTGGCAGATGGTAGGTGGCAGATGTGGTAGGTGGCACAGGGAAAACAATAAAATGTGCATGGCAGGGGGTCACCAAGTCCAGGATTCGGAAACACTGCACTTAATGAACCTGCTACAACATTTTTATTTTTTTTGAAGGAAGATTCTCAGCAGGTCTTACCTGCGATGGCCTGGACCCCGACGCGCAGAAACCCGCGCACCTCTCCTTTCTCGGTCACTACGGCCACACGGTGCACCAGGGGCACGGAATACAGCAGGTTACTCAAGTACACAAATGCTCTGAGGAGGGAGTAGCAATCATGATTAATGCACTGACACATACATAACTGAAAGGTTCTGATGTATTAGGAAGCTATATACACAAGCTCATATCTCAGGAGCCAAATGATTAGTATTACTGGAGGTGACTCACTCCCTGCAGAAACTTTAATGTGCAAAGAAAATCTGCTAAATATTTCCTCACAAAAAAGTTGAACAATCAGAATCATGTGTAACATTACAATGACAAAAAAAAAAGAACATAAATTCATGCTTACCAAAAAAATACACAAATTTCAGTCTGCTATACAAAAAAATAATGGCCCCCGTAAAGCTGTGTATGTTTTGTTTGATTTGCAGCACTAGATCCTTGAGGCTACAATGGTAGAGAAGTTATCACTGCAGAGCAGCAGTAACAATGTACAGTAAATAGACCTGCGTAATGCTTCTGCCCCTGCGTTGACCCAGACACCCCTCCTGTTTCTGTCTCCCTCACACAGCAGACTGAATCAGACAGTCATTAAAACAACAATAATACACAATAAGCAAATGAATCTAAGCAACATAAAATGTGTTTAATACAGACAAAAAGCAAATATCACACGAAACTAAAAAGACAAAAGGTGACCGAATGAGTGTTTAGTGGCAGGTGTTAATGCAGTCAGCGCTCCGAGGATATGAGGAGACACGGGCTTTGAGCGCGGAGCGAGGGAGAGCAGACAGCAGTCTCTACACTCTACTCATGCTTCGCTCGAGTCCATTTCCTCTAATCAAAACAAGTGTCAAGAATCTACATGACACGCCTGTAAAGCAGTTTGCAAAACTGCAAAAAAAACATTAAAGGTGCAATGCATATATTTTAACTGTTTCTAAACCTATAGTATAATTTTATTATAAAATTTTTGCAATAATTCAAGCAATTAATTTAACCAATGATTTTTTTTTTACTGACCTGTAAACCAAATCTCCACGTTTATTCTGCTCTGCTGCTTTTACTTTAAGTTAATTCACAACAATTTCAGGTAAAAGGGTGGAATCGGAATTTTTGGGAACAATTATTGAGAAAAAATATTTATTGCTATTTTCGCTGGATTTGCTTTTTACTGTACATCAAAGGCAGCAGAGGACTGGATGTTATTCCAGGGGGACTCAGCGAACAAGGTGGAGTAAACCCTGATGGAGTGCCAGTTCACACACACACTCACACACTGCAGGCAATCTGGAAACTCCAATTAGCCTAATCCGCATGTCTTTGGACTGTGCTAGTGAATCCACCAAGCATGGGGAGAATGTGCAAACACCACACACAGACCAGAAGGCTAGACTTAAAACTTTGACCCGGAGGCTTTGGTGCTGAAGTACTCTTTTTTAAAATATTTTTTATCTAGAGCTTTACAATTGTTTCATGTACAGTAAGTGAATATTGGTGGTCGATTATAAGATATAATGTTTTTTCCTGATCTTTACAATCCACATCGTCTCCCACTAATCATTATTATTTTTTGTCTCCCACAATATGTTAGTGTCTACAGCTAAATATATAGACTAGCCCAAAAGTCTGCTTTCATAGGTAAAATTTTATTAAAAGTACTGTATGAATGATATCAAATGCTCAAATCGACCGCCTCTAACTACAAAGAGTGGGTGTATTTTCTGCACACAAAAACGTTGAACACAGACTAAAGTGGTGTTGAATCTGATTCAATTTGATCATCTGTTGTGAATTTCAAGGATTCTCTTGAGTCTGAAATTAAAGTAAATAAAATCACATTTTATATAAGGAAAAATGGTTGTGGATTCAGATTTTTTGGGCCACTCTGCATAACTTTTCTTATGGAAGCTGCAATGTCTTTCACAATTATTAGGCTGTTTTTCAAGCTAACCAACAAAGTAGGTTTTTACTTTGTCCTTCTTCGCTAATATAACACACTCCTTTAAACTGCCGTGATGCGTGTTTAATCTG
This sequence comes from Dolichallabes microphthalmus, assembly GCA_026413445.1. Taxonomy (NCBI): domain Eukaryota; kingdom Metazoa; phylum Chordata; class Actinopteri; order Siluriformes; family Clariidae; genus Dolichallabes; species Dolichallabes microphthalmus. The sequence goes on from JAOTQY010000016.1 coordinate 5,676,890, forward strand.
CAGACGCAGAGCCGCATGCTCTCTCCCTCTCTCGTGCTCTCTCTCCTCTCACCAACCTGCCCACGAGAGTGAACCAGGGCGAGCGGTCATAGAACGGGTCGTGGCCATCGCTGAATATGTCTGATCCTTCCTCAGTGCCCGCATCAGAGCTGGTGTCGTCCACGAAGGCTTCATCGTCCATGAAATCATCCATCTCGCTCTGCCGTTCGTCTGCTAGCTCTGTGATATCCGAGTCGGCCGTGGAGAAGGTGGGCGAGGGCGTGCGGTCAGCCAGGTGCTCGTTCACGCAGCCATGGAAGATTGGTGAACTAAATACAGTGCAAGTCGTTGTTTTTTTTTGTTTGTTTTTGTTTACAACAGAGTGATAACTGAATTACACAGGAGGACTGGAATGACATTATTGGTAAAACATACATATAAGGTCAGTCCGTTTGTCTAAGCTAGGAAAATGATAATGAAATAGAATTCCACTGGTCAATGGTCACTGAATATTTCAACAAAATGAATACAAAAGAAAAATAAAGGAACAACTAAAAAAAAAAAAAATGCAATAACAGATGATAAATGATTGACAATTCAAAATAAAGATAAAAAAAAAAAGAACGAAAATGATTGACAAAAAATATGTGAAGAAAAATAGATGATAATACAAGAAACAATGGGTAATAAATGTAAAATGTTATACCCTTAGGTAATAACAGTGAAAGAAAAATACACAAACCAAGATGACAAATGGATTTAAAACAATGAAATGATTTTCTAATAAAAAGCCATGGGTTTCATTAAATGAGTGTCATTAAATTGGCCATGGCACTTGAGTGTGCAGAGCCTCAGGGTTGTGAACTAAACAATGATGCATGAGAAAACAAAAAATCCTAAAATGGATCTTTTATCATAATATTTTACTCATAATGACTAATTATTGTACACTCATTGAAACAAAAACTAGGAATACAATGTCATCTCACAGTCCTTAGTGTTAAATTACGTTATTAATACCATACCTTCCCACTAGCTTGAACCAGTGGAAGCGATCGTAGAAAGGGTCACTGCCAGTCAGGGGTCCCTCCCCATCCTCCGGATTGGAGGACGCCATTTCTCCTGCGCGGTCGTACATTTCTCGCATCTGATCGAGCCTTTGCCTGAAAGAGTCAAGAAACACACCTCAATCAGGACAGGAATGATCTCCCAGTGTTTAGATTATGTTGCATTCAATAATACAAACAAACTGCATGTTATCTGTATTTAATTCAGAGGAACATTTCTGCCGAAACAAAGCGTCTGTGATTGTCATAGATTCCTGTGTGGTTGTTTTTAAAGGCAAGACTCCATGAGGAAAAGTCCTCCATCAGCAGTCTGCTTCATAAAACAAAAGGCTGGCTGGCTGATGGCCTAGGGCTTACTTGAGCTTCTCCAGAGACCAGTAGTGAGTAGCTCCATTCTTTAGGTCCTGGACCTCCACAGCAACCACGGTACGAGGGAAAGGCCTGGAGTCACGCGCCCTCTCTGGCTCGGAAGGCAAAAGCTCAGGGGGAAGTGGGGAGTACAGCGTGTCTGTTAGAAGAACAAACTGGAACTGGACCTTCAGACGCACACACACACAAAAAAAAGAAAAGTTAGCTAGTTACTGTTAGAGAAGAAAAAGGTTCAAATTAAACAGACGGCGCATACTGTGATCCTGTCATTTCAGCCCTTAGTCACTGCCGCAGAAGGCTTTTAAGGTTAAACAACAAGTGAAGGAAAAAAAAACACGTAAATTAAAGGAAGGGTGAAAAAAAATACAAAAAAAGCTGGGAGAAAATGGAGGAGTCTGTCCTTTTTTCCTGCGCGTTTAAAATCCGCCTGCAGCAACCCAACACGATGAGTAATCAGAGAGTAAATCGTTAAAGACCTGACAGCGGAAGGGTCAAACACAAACCCTGTACACTGCTCTCTTACAGCTCACAACTAAACACTCAGATTTATCACCTAGTCCATATGCTTCCCCACATCGCCCTTTAAATCAAAGCCCAACCGAAATTGGCTAAGCTTAGACCCTGCACTCTGCTCAGCTATTTAGTGTGTTTAAAATGAAAGTATCAGTAAATACTGAAAATGAAGTTCTGGCTTTAGTTCAAGCATTTATCTCGGTAAGAGTATAAATATACTGTTTATTTAAGACTTTATGCTACTTATTTAATTATGAATGAAAGAAATACTCCTATATAACTTATCTATACTCTATATATCTATAATAATAACAATAATAATAACAATAACAATAACAATAACAATAATAATAATAATAATAATAATAATAATAATAATAACTCTGTTCCAACACAAGTCTAAGAGCAGTTGTTAAGGCATTATTAAATCTTAGGCAAAAAAATTTTATTTTTTTGTACAGAATGTTTAATGAAATAACCTAAATCTTCCTAGATTGTAACTTCAGAGATAGTACTACTCATTCAGCGGAAACATTTTGTAGGACTGGTGACACTGATCTGAACAAAACCTCCTTTTAGTATAATCAGAATTAACTGCATTCCTCCAGTGCTTGGAATGCTGGATAAAACCACATAAGAACAGCTTTGGCAAGACTTTCTCTTATGTCTGTCTCATCCTAAGCTGTTTGTTGTTGCATTGTAGTAGCTTTGAATTCCATTATAAATTAGTTTTATTTTTTCACAATACAGAGCTACAGTAGAGTAGATAATAAGCTGAAAAATGTCGTAATCTAAAATGAATATGTAAACAAGAGCATCATAAGAGAAGCGGTACATCATGACATAGAATTGTAGACCTGTGTTAAAGACACTTTTGATTTGTACCTTCTTTTTGAGCTCCACACTGATTGCATTGGCTTCCTTTAGGTATACTGCATTGCCCCAGAGCTGATCTCTCAGTGAGGTAAACTGGTGGTACCTCCACTTTCTGAAGGCCCACTGAGCAAGTTCAAACTCATGCTGTGTCCACGGCACTACAGAGGAAACAACGAGAACAAATAATGTAACTACTGTATGTAATCATATATTTTTTTAACAGTATAACATCTGTAAATGGTTTACTCCAGTTAGTAAGACTAGTGACATTTCCATAGTAGCTTACCTTCCTCCTCTTCCTCTTCCTCCTCCTCTTCATCGGGGGTTTCTGCTATTTGCTCCACCTGCTTTTGTAGTTCTTGAAGCTTGCTCTCATAGACCTGCAGGAGAAATTGTTTTTGGAGTAGCAGACAAGGACATGAATAGACTGCTTCTGGTGTGAGCAGATGTTCCAACACGACACCATCTCAGCAAGATCTTCACAATCTCTTTACCTCCCTCCCTCCGCAAATAAAACTGTGATTCAGCAAAATCCAGTACTAATTATACTATTGTCCAATTTAACTACACAATTTAGCAAAACAATATTTTTTAAGTAAAGTAATCAAGACAATTACAGTCGCATGCTTTGAAACAGTGACTTCTGCATTGCCGTTTGGGTTCCAGCACTAATTCTGCACTTTAAATTTCAGCTTTAATATGTACTTGGGTTCTGAATGCAACTCTTTCATTAACTATAATAAATGCTATAATGAGGGGAAAAGGAAAGTGTTATTGCTGCATTCATCAGTTAGGTTTCAATAGTTGTTTTCTGAGATTTTGTTGAATGTTATTTGAAACTACTGTAGCCGCAGTAAAAGAAAAATATAAATCAGATATCATATCATGATTGTTCATGTTAAAAAAAAATGCTTTATGGGATTTTGCTCTGGAGGACGGCAAGCAGTAATTCGGCTGTATTTGTCGAGATCTAGAAGAAGGAAGAATCCCTGTACTGTATCCCTGTACTGTAGTGATGCACGGGTCGTCTGGTAACCCGTGGAGCCCGCGGGTCGGGTTGGGGCGGGTAAAGAAATTGTCACTTTATTTGTCGGGCGGGTTGGGGCGGGTCATTAAAAACAAAATTAAATTTAAAAAATCCATGTATGTTGCGTGCAATTCCGCTGCCAGTCACAACAAAAACAAAGAAA
>JAOTQY010000016.1:5746349-5766073 GCA_026413445.1 Dolichallabes microphthalmus
TAAGATGGGGAAAAAAGGGAAAAAAGCCCCCCCCGCCCCCAAAAAAAACCTTTGCCTTTTTCTCTTGCTTAAACTTGATTTCTGGCGCAGAAAAAAAAACGACTGACGGCAAATTTAGCTCACTGAGAAAAGCGTCCTCCTTGCTTTTCCCTCATCCAAGCATGGATACGTTCTTTCAGCTCGGGAACTACAGCAGACAGAGAGAGTAAGAAGAACATTAGAAATTCAAGCAAGAAGTAGTTACAGTATACAGTGTAGATAAATACATTTGAATACAAAATTTAAACATTTACAATAAAAATTTAACAGCCACATATCGCAGTTTAATTTACAATTGCTGTGTATTTTTTGTTTATTTATTTTTTTCATTTGCAGTTATGATAACTATGATAATGGTCAATAGTCACACTGCACATTCACCGATAAAGTACAGATATGGTGTGGATTATCAATAAGCAGCATTAGCATAGAGTCATATGTGAATTATTTAATTGAACTGATCAGCAAGTTTTTAATGATTTTCTACAACAGCAGCTCTGACAGGACAGCGAGCTTCGTACTTTGCACTTTTCAGTAACATGATAAGTAACATGACATTAACGCTAAGAGAGACAGAGAATCGAACAATTTCTTCTAATTGATAAGAGAAATTAACTTTTTTTTTTCCTCGATTACCCTAAAACATTAAACAACTATAAAACAATGAAAAGTATGATGTATCATTTTAGATAAATAAAGTATTTGAGTTGTTGGTTTGGTATGAGATAACTAAAAAAACATCAGTACATGTTTATAAAGTAAACAAATCAACTTCTTTGATAACCTTCCTAAAAGCACACGTTTATTATTATTATTTTTTTTAATTTATTTCTGTTGGCAGGTCTGAATAAGGACTTAAACCAGGTCTGGAAAATTCATGCCCTCTGCATAGTGTTTTGTACCTGACTCCAGCATGCTTTCAGTGAGAGGCTGCCTATTGAAGGGGTCGGTTGGAGAGTTTAAAAGGTGTCGCAGAATGATGGAACGATCCATTATATTTCCAGAAGGCAATTGAACAGGATCAGTCATAAGAGTGTCCATCAGAGGATCTGCCACACAAAATACAGGGTTATAATACACTTACAATAAAACTAACAATATAAATGAATAAAATCTATTTGGAAAAAAAATTAAAATAATTATTGGGTATTTATGATTGAGAGTAACATATCAGTGAAGATCAAAAATATGCTTGAGGTACGTGGTGTAATCTTAACCATTCCACCAAGGTGTCAGCTAGCTGCTTTATGCTTAAGATTGTATGCGGTCGAGGAAAATCAGAGAGATTATGTACCCAGCGTTCTCAAAGCAGATTATGTTCAGGGTGTAGTTAAGACCCTCGATGGGTGAGATTTCAACTTTACCTTTAAACTCATCCGGAGCGTCACTGTAATCCATCTCAGACTGAGAGTTTCGTGCCACTATCTCCTCGACCTTCTCGGACAGCAGCTTAAATTTCTCGATGGCGATGGTGGATTTGATACCAGCCTTCCTCATTTTAGAAATTACTTCCTCGAAGAGTTCCCTGCTATATGATCTCTAATCATATTTTTTAAAAATAAATAAAAAATAAAAGATTTTACTTTATGTCACTTCCAACATATAACTCTACGTTCTAATATGTATATCTAATATGGGTATGTTAGTCAGGAGAACATTAGCCATGTGCTTCTAACCTGGTCATCAGCGATGGCTTTAGCAAAGCGTGCACAGTCCAGCTGAAGGTAAATATCAGTGAGCTGGTCCAACAGCTTTTTGGGCTCAAAACCATATTTCTCTGGGTTTTCGACCTTCAGGTCACGACACTTAGGCCCACACAGCTGCTGGAGATTATAGTTCAGCATGGCAGCCAATCGTGGACCCAGCTCCTGTGCAATTCAACACAGTATCTCTCAGCAATCAGGAAAAAAACCATAGCACTTTGATGCACATTATATGCATTTACCACCACTTGTCCATACAGTGCTTAGTTATCAAGGTAAATAGGATTCTTTCCTCAGTCCTTCTAAACAAAATCCCTCCAATGAGAAAGAGCCGCTCAACTTACACACACATACACACGTCTATAAATACCTGCAGGGATCACAGTTCAAGAGGTTCATTTACAGGGCAGCAGGTGTGTACTAATCCTTCAATGTTTACCAAAATTACATACACAGATGAACAAAAACAACCCCATACCGCTTCTTAAAACTACAAAACAACTGTGCCTGTTCTATATGACCAAAATTAATTTCCTTTTTTTTTGTTTTATTGTTTTAAAATATGGCACCCAAATCTCCCAGACTGCCTGGAATTCATTGCTCAGCTTATAAGGCGCATTAAAACCACAGATGGACTCACAGGGCGGAGAAAAGGCTTCTGGACTTGTTTGGTTAAAATGTGGAACATGTCCACAGTCTCTGTTGCTAATGCCAGGTAAGAACGAGACACTCGCTCATCCTGAGTCAGCTGCGACTGGCGACTCTGCTGCTGCTCCTAGGGGGAAACAAAAAATACACATCAATGCATCAATATAGGGATCAATAAAAATTTATTTCTATTCATATATCAGCTGATTTTTTATATATATATATATAATTTCTTTTTTAAGTAAACCTGCACTGAATATTCAGTTCAGTCCAGGGCAACACTGAAACTTCACACTCCGCACACTGTGCACGAACCCTGGGTAGCTGCTCCCACTGCTCCTTGTTCTTCATCTCTTCCTGGATCTCATGGATGCGCTTCAGAGACTCCAAGCTCTCATCCAGGAGGAATGTCGTGTCATTGATTAACATGTTAATGTAACGCACAAATTGCTTCCCGGAGCTAGTGTGTCAGATTTGGAGTGGAGAGGGGGAAGGGGGAAAAAAATCAACTTCAGATTATTCTATACCACAATGGTATTTAACTCCATAACAAGAAAAGAATATCTGTAATTCACATAAAAGATTTTATACATGCGCTCGTTCGAATACATCATTGTTTCTATAGTAACAGCTTATTCATAAGGTCCTGCTTAGCAGATGCTCCACATAATCTAAGACTAATAATAAACTGATGAATAAAGCACATTGTTTAACAAAGAAAAAACAAAACTGTTGATATACAATGAAGCTTACTACTAGTGAATTCCTGTAGATTTGTTTATTTAGCATTTATGAAAAGTATTTCCAGTATAATTAGTTTTTGACAGTCAGAGAGATTTCTGCCAAAGAAGAGTCTTTAGGACAGAATTAATTTATCTAAAAAAAAAAATTGGAGTGTGACTTTTTGGATGCTAGAAGTAATAACAGAATTAATCTGTCTTGTCAACAGTGCATAAATTTAAACTGCCATGACACAAGAAAAATAAACCACAGTAAGGAGGTGCTGTTTAGTATACCAGGTGCAGCAAATCATGCATCTTAACTCACTTGAACTCCTCGAGGAAAGTGCCATGATGGCCAATATTTTGCCAAAGGCTCTTAAAAATGGTACTGATATGGTAGCGGATGGTAAACTTGTCATAGAACTCGCTAGTGGCTCCTGTATGTTCCACATCTGTAGAGAAAGAAGGCAGGTGGGACAAAGTGGTAAAGCAATGCACAACACAAACGCACAAAAAGTGTTAACTTCACAGACGTATTCCAAGTCAACTAACCTGTGTAAAACTTCATGAGAGCGGGGACGAGCTGGTTGACTGACAGTGGGTGGTTCTCAATCATCTCGAAGAAGCGCTGTGTACGAGGCTGAACTGCTGGGTTGGTAACAAACAATACCTCCACCAGCTTGGCAATCAAGTAGGGGTTTTTGATGTAGTTCTGACTGCAGATGAACACCACCAGGAAGGTCACAATGTCCTGAGTGCATGGCTCATACAGAACCTGAGGAGAATACCTAGCAAAGAAGGGAAAAGTAAATAGACCAGTTAACCCCATCAGAAAGAAGGGGGGGGGGGAGAACGAATGAAAGCAAGGGTAATAAAATGAACTTACTGCACAATAAAAAGCATAAACTCCGCAACATCCTCAATGTAAAATTCAGGCAGTGCAGCAAAGCTTTTAGGGATTTCAGGATTCAGGGGCAAGGTGACACTGCAGTAGTGGACAAATAAAGGCAGTGTGAGATGAACGTGACAAGTAAAGTGCATACTCTAGCAGTACATAAGGAAGAGACTGACCTCGGGTATGCAGGGTCTACAATGCGCATGATAAGCTGAATGACTGTACTGTAGAACTGGAGACATCTGCGCAGTAGATTCTCATCCAGCAGTCCAGCATCAGCACACGCTTTGGAACGTACCAATTTCTACAAAAACACCAAACATCATTTAACACTTAGATAAAAAAAAAAATTGCTATTATTTGCATGTCTGCTAATATACAATTTTAAATTTCAAATCTGAATGTTGTCACTGTGTGTTTCATAACTTTGCTTGTTTCTCTTGGCTATGGACTTGCTAGAAGATCATTTAGAATTTGAGAGTTTTGCTTTATCAAATACTTGAGTACCTAATTAACCAGCTCAAATAAAACTTAAAAGTGCAGATAAAAAACAACATTTAATACTGAAGTAAAGTCTGGATATAATCAATCAGTTTATTTTATTCTCTCTCTCTCTTAAACAAAAAATGTTCCACTGTGCTTAATCTGCTAGTGAACACAACCTAGTCAGATCACTTTAATGTGGTACAAAATATGACTGGTTGGTAAACTACACAATTTTGTTTCTGCAAATTATAATTTAAACTTTAAGAACAATCTGAAGACTAAAGATGAGGGAGAAAATGTATTCCGTTGTGATCACAATTCATGCATCACCACAATGACTCCAAAACATTTTTTCTTTTTCGTTTATACATGTTGCCATTTTGTTGGTAAAATGGTGCCACTGCTCGATAATCCTATAGGTGGCACAATCTAAACCAACTGGGAAATAAAAATAAAATTGTGAAACTTTTCTCGAGGCCCCTCGGCTGTGGGAGGCTACAGAATCACGCAGGAATTGAACTAGTGATCTCTGGATGATAAGGCAAGCGCTTTACCACTGCGCCACTTGGGGCCCTAAGTGATTACTTTTAATTAAAATAAATAAGTTTGTGAAACTATTAATAAAATAATGAAACCAATACATTTTACAGTTATTCTATTACCTTTATCCGTAAATTAAACCTCCTCTTCCTACAACTATTTTGTACTTGCTGGTGGTTAGTTGGTGGACACTTAGTTCTGTATCTTTAGTTCACTTGTAATTCTGTCAGCTCACCAAACAGCTAGATGCTTGGACTGTACACTACCTCACTTGTAAGCTGCGCATCTGCCGTGAATAAATACATGTGAAAGTAATATAATGATTGCTAGATTTCAAATTTCAAATTTTCTTTATTTTTTTTTCTTTATTTTTGAGTTGAATTCAAAGAAGAGTAGAAGTTTCAATGACAAACCTTCAACTGGGTTTTGCATCTTTTCAACATCTCCCTGTGACGAGTGGCCAAGGGGGAATCTTTCCACTGGCTCTCGCTGTTTTTCAGCTCCTCTACAGTTCTGCAGTAAACACAGACGCAATGTAAAGCCTTCATTGCACTGTTGAGTATTATGCAACAGCAGGGCGAACTATCAACTAAGAAGAGAATATTGAAAACATTTTTTTTTAAAAAGAAAAAAAAAAGACTGCAATTTGTCTTTTAATGTGAGGACAGCTTTAAAACTAGGCAACCCTAAAACATAAAAATACACAAATATTGAATAGGAGATAAAGATTTAAAAACCTTGTTATTTTTATTACTACTGAGTATTAATGCACGTACCTGTTAAGATCTCTAATGGCTCTTAGTCTGCGAATATACCGACGGCATCCAGGCAAGATGGACAGGTGGTGTGCATGTAGTGTCAGGAAGAAACATTCTGTAGGGAATTTGGGCTCTGAGAACTTGGAAGAATCTGCATCTCAAAAAAAAAAAAAAAAAAAGATACAGAAACAGTAAGCCACACCAGCAAGTATGGCTCTCCTAATGCATAATATATTGAAAAAAAGTGGGAAAAGCATCCAAGTTCTAGGGTTCTACATATATTCTTTTTATATAATTACATTTATTTATTTATTTTTCTTCTAAAGCTTATTTGTCCACTGTTCCACTGCACAATCTAGCGAATTTCTTTTTGTTGGGTGATTAACCCATTTATACTTGTAGTTCTAATAACAGTAAATGAAAACCCTTTGATGTTTAACCTTTTATTCAATACTTTTCACATAATAATATTTATAGCAAAACTTTTCCCAAGCTTTAAAAAATAAATTAATTAATGAATTAAAAAAAAAAAAAAAAAAAAACAACAACTCAGTTTTGCCTCTCCATGAAACCTTAATAGATATTTAATAGTCTTTTATTTCAAGGTCACGGGCAGTTGTCCGAGCATTTCACTACATATCGTACTATGTATGACTTTATGTGACAAATAAAATGAATTTGAATTTGACACAACATACACTCGATGAAAATTTAATGAATAAAATCAACTGCATTCCTCTCAGGAAAGCTCATGTATTTATCGCTTATTTTAACATTAAATCTACGTAGGAATCATCCTTTTCAGATGACTGCTCTGGAAAATCTTATGTTGAGTTTTTGTCTGGAACACAACTGATAAGAGCACTGTGACTTCCAGGCACTGCCACCCACCAACACTCTAATACCTACTTAGGCTGCCGTCTCCTCGTTGTGAGGTCAGTAAGAGCTGGGGTGCTTTCTTTTCAGACGCTCATGATGTGTTTAGCGTATGTGAGCCATTTTACCTTGACACAGTGTCCAGAGCACCATTTTATTTGGTGTTTCTTACCACATGTCACACGATCAGGTTTGGATTTCAAGGGATAAATATTATATTCCACCATGTGTTGGCAAATTATATTCATAGTCTGCAATTTGGTGGAAGTTAGCCAAAACCAACTGTTTTTAGAATGTAAAGCAATGCAGCTCCTTTCTTCAGTGGTCCTGCACGATTCTTGACAAAATTTGAATCACGATTTTTCTACATAAAAGCACACATAAAGCAACAAGCCCTCAAGACCATCTAATACAGGCCATCAGAATGTAAAAATAAATAAATAAAAATAGCTTATGATTGGTTGGAATTTAGTGAGCAGAGTGTTGTGATATTGAGCATGCGCAGAAAATACAGTTTGAGCTCAACGCAAGTGTTAGTTTAATGGAGTAAGTGAGCGTTTAAGTAAACAAAAAAATAAAATCAGGTTGCAAAACTACCTCAACTCCTGATTACTAGTTAGCATGTTTAGCTCCACCTGCTTGTTACACGTCATATGAGTGACAGCGAAACGCAGCAAATGAACAGGGTGATGATTCCCAGGTGATGCTTCTACATCTTTTGTAGCCGGAGGTCTAGAGAGAGCTGATTGGCTCAGAGGGGAGGGATGAGAGGTACTTTGTGCTCCCACATTAAACGCGGTTCTACAGCCAATCAGGGGATGTGTTTGAGCTCGCGCAAGCGGAGGGAGCGGATAGCGCTGTCCTCCGAATGTATTACTCTGCCCCCAACGGTGGGCGTGAGCGAGCAGTTCGAACAGATGCGGTAGGCTGGTGTCACATGGTTCGGAGGAAACATGTGATAGTCTTTGGCCCTCCCGACTGAGTGGTAGTAGTAGCCTTAATGTGGGAGCCCCCTAGTGACAGGGAGGAATTAGACACCTAAACTAGCACCAACTCCCACAGACAATGCCTACGCTACGACCCCTGGGGGGGAAAAAAAAAAAACCTCAAGTTTTTTAAGTGCCAGTTTTTGAACTGACAGGCAACATGATCGATAAGCAAGTCAAGATGACAGCTTTTCTAGATTAGGTAGATGATAATGGTCAACAATCACAGCTCAGTTTTTCCTTTGAGCATATTTTTTGATGCAATGTCACAAACATGCCACCAATCATGACATAAACACGTTAAAGTTATTATATTTTTAACCGATGCAAAAAAAATAAAATAAAAGACATTATGACTTAACGTGTCAGAAATGCACTCACGCAGCTCTGCAAGCCAACTCTTCAGTTCCTCCAGGCTTGATTTAAGCCGTGTCTCCTCGAGGCTAACGTTCAGCCGACACTTGTGGTGGAAGATGTAGAGGGGATCCACCGTCTCTAGTTTAATCTTCATACTCAACTGCTGTAGCACCCACAGGAAGTTCATCATGAAGCCGTCTGTCGACACCAGTTTATCGTCTGTCTATAGCCAAAAAGGTATACCATGTTTGTAAAGCCTCCCTTTACAGTACAACAAATTACACACGCACTATATAATAAAGTAACTTCAAGAACTCCAACAAAGATGCCTAGTCAAATTCATCCAAATAACCAGGAATCATATAAAATCATCAAAGAGGTCTTTGTTTTAGATTAAAAATAGAGACTGCTCAATGAAGGACTGAATTATGTGAAATGTGTACTGGCAAAGACTCCCAAAAAATATTTAACCATATAGCAATTCAAGAGTAATTCTCTAGCACAAAGCATTTCAGTGAAGCGTGCTTTAAACCAAATGACAAGAGATGCACAGAATATAATAGATTAAAATATCTATACTATACAAAATAGCTATTCTATCAGTGTGTACCACAAATATGACCTTGTGCTATACAGTATAATGCTTCAGGTTCAGTGGTTCATTAAGGCCTCGAGCTTTAATAATTTCTTTTAAAGAAATTACTTACATGCGTGTAAATACGAGCTTTAAAAAACTGCCAAATCCAAATCCAATGTTTTGCAGTTATTAGATGTTAATCTAGATGCACTGACTGTGAACACACTGTTCCCTTCATTATCCAAGAACGCATTTGGGTAGCAATCTGATTGGATTCGAGTCATACCTGCATCTGAGCCTTCTTCACATTACGATTCACCACAGCTGCCATGTAGCTGAGAGCAGGCTCCCTTGTTTCTCCGTTCAGCAAGATATTATGGAGGATTTTAAACAGGTCACCCTGAGGACCACAAAACCATAATCACAGATTAAAAACCCACCAATATACAATAGTATAATTAAATTAATTGGATTAGGAGTGATTCCTCTGGGGGACTGCTACAAAAAAAAAAAAAGTTCCACTTAAAGGCCTTTCATTTGTCAGAAATCCATTGCATACTCAGCAAAACAAAACATCACTGGCTAATAGGAGAGCCCCTGTGCCATCCAGGAGCACCTCGACACCTTAAAACAAATACTGCGGGCAATGTTCCAGTGACTGATACAGACATCTAATTAAAAAAATAAAACAAGCACCTGAGCCAGCACACTTACCCTGGCAGATTCCAGATAGTGTTGTAAGGATTGACTGACCACGCGCGTGTTCTCCATAGTAATAGCGGGGCCTGAGAAGTATTTATCGCCCACTTTTGTCTGAAACAAAACAGCATATAATAGGTAAGAAATTTAAACTGTGTTGTGCAGAAATGTGGTGCGCATATTCATGTTGCTGCTTGGCTAGGACTGACTCACATCATCCTCTGCAAAGACAGAAAGACTGAAGAACGCGCCGAGGAATGAAAGTCTCTGGATCTCTCTGCCTGCCCCAGGGCTTAAGGGATCAGGACACCACATCGGCTGAGAGGTGATCTGTACAAACCCACAAAACACACACACAGAATCAAGAAGTTTTGTACAACTAATCACATTAAGGCTTACATACAAGGGGGTTATTAACAAAAAAAAAAAAAAAACAATTAAGGTCAACTTACCAAATTGCACATGGGGTGCGTCTTTCCAAACTTAATTTCACAAAGCTCAGATAAAGCCTGTAAAATGTGATGAACAGATCCTAACGTTAATTTTTAAAAACCTGAATTTAAAAAAAAAAAAAGGAAAAAAATATATATATATTTGCCTTTAAACTGCATACGAACTGCATGCAGTTACTGTTTTTTCACTGGGTTATATCTCTAAGAAAACCACCCACAGTTTGCTGCCTGATTTATTATCTGCAATTCACTTTAATGCAATAGATTTGGTGCATAAAAGTATGGTATGTAAGAAAGAACATCCAAAAACATTAAGAGAGATTTTAAATATTTAAATTCATGATTTATGACTGACACACATGAGAAAGAACATGAAGCCGAACATGAAGCCAAACACGAAGCCAAACCTCTCTTACCATTAGAGGATATTTAAAGTTGTCGCTGTCAAAGGAACATTCTTTCACAGCTAATGCAAGCCCTTGGAGAATGGGGACAAAGATCTACAAGAGTACGAACCAAGATTAGAATCTAGTGTTGTAGGAAAAAAATTATAACAAAATAAAAGTCCACTGCTGCTTAAAACGCACCCTAGGATTCTGTGAATAATACCACGACATGCTGTGTAAAACAATACTCCTGCAGCATAATGGTTTAAATAATGAGGACTACAGAAGACTGATTTGATGCTATGGAGCTTGCCACACCAATTAAGTCCTCCTCCTCAGCTTTAAATGTGAAGTGAATCAGCATGCAGCGTGTGCAGCACCGCCCACCTGTTTAAACACTTCCTCCTCCTGGTGAGTCATGCGTACCAGCTCCTGGATAAAGCCGTACGGAAGATTCCGGCACAGCATGTAGGGCACCAACAGAGAGGGCTGCAGTGGGGCCCTGGGCAAGATTAGGAAGAAGAAAAAGTACAATTATGTTCATTTCCAATAAAGCCAAAGGCTTTCTGCAAGGTGAGATATAAAGCGAGGTTTCTAAAGGTATACTCACGCTAACGTTTCACACTTTTCAACAAAACCATAATGAAAACTTTGCCTGGATGGTGTGCCAAATACAACAAACACTCTTTAGATACAATAACAATAGTCTTTCAGTGCCTGTGATAGATTGGCATCTTAATCGAGGAGGATTTCTGCCTCAAACCCTCACCATTATAAAGCAGTCACTCAATAAGAGTGAAAAAGATTACAGTTTGTGATCAAGTCTCAGCGAATTGCAAAACACTCCAGAATTGTCAAGTTATACCTTTAAATGTAATATCAAAAATATATATTATATAATAACCTGATAAAGCAATTAAATAAGATCCAAGTTTCAGAGTTGTAGATCTAATTTCAGGCTTTTCTTTTGAATAAAGCAAATACTTTAAATAAGGATCCATCTATAAACACATCATGCAAGGAATACAAAACATTGTCTGAAATTTCTGAAACAAATTAGGAAATAGGACTCTAAGAGGCTTGTATAAAAGACTTGCATGTTACAAGGTCATTCAACACATAGTGTTATTTATTAGGGAGGCATACCAGTGACAAAAGTCTGCCTGTGAACACTGACCTGGGCAGGGTAAGGGCCCCCTGCAGCACAAGAGCAGCATGGGAAATACACTGGGAGCGTATGTTGCTGAGCAGCTGACTGACCACCGGCTGGCTGCACATCTACAACAGTACAACACGGCAATCAGAATAAGGAAGTGCAGCAAGGAGATTTCTTCATAACGCAAGACTGAAGAGTGGAATTTCCCTTAATACTAATTCAAGGTTTACTTTCACTCTGGGAAGTGACTGACTTTCTAAGCTTTTTTTTTATTGTATCCAAGAAGATTAATGATAAGTGAAAGAGCTCTGGAAATAGATTGTTTCCTGCATGGGCTTCAAAATAAGCAGCTACTACCTTGGGAGCTTTCCTCTCCTCCATGCCCACACTGTCAAAGCGCTCAATGAGGTAGTTCAGCATCTCAGTCTCTTTACATGACTCAATGGTAAATCGGTCACTGCCCGAGTCACCAGCCAATCCACCACCAGATGCACCCAAGCTATAAGAAAGACAGAAATCATTAATTATTTTAAAAAAAGAAAAAAAAAAAGATCAAGGCAACAGAAAAATGATAAATCACCACAGTCTGCACTGTAAGAAAAAGTTTGGCAGGCTCCATGTTAGCCTAACAAATACATCAAATGCAAAATGTTAAAATCATGTCTTGAGTAGATGCAAATGCGTTCAAAAGCAGATCTAAATTAATCTCCTTTTACAATGCAGCTTTGAACAAAAAGAAAGATTGTCTTGTGTTTCTTGATCCCCTCTGAGTAATTCGCAGGGTCGGTTATTGATTTTTCCACAATTTAAAAGAATGGAACAAGCAAGTCCCTAACACAAACAAAATCTGAAGCATGCCTTAGGATTGCTGGGTGAGAGAACACACTCCGCAGTACACCTCTGCCTCACTCATTAGTCATGTTATTTACTAATCCAGCGAGGACTAAGCACCTCAATTGCTGGGTAATTCTGATGCAATACCACAGTAATATAAATGACCTGATTACAATTATGAAAAACATGTTTCATGAGTAATGGCAAATGAAAACAACAATAGATGCATAGACAGAGGTGGTGTTAAAAGGCTGAATGGATGATATTCATGCTGCACATTGAAATTAGTCCAGTATCTTGATGACATTGCCTAGATGCTTTTTCTTTCTTTCTTTCTTTCTTTCTAAATAAATAAATAAATAAATTACACTACCTACTCTAAACCACAGTTTATGGCAGTCCCCATATGTTGTGCCAGCACAGGGCACAATGTGTTTATGTTAGTGGCCAGGCAGCATTCTAAAGTATGCAACACACACTGGCACTGGTACCTTGACCCAAACTGAACCCCAGAAAAATCCTCCTCCTCCTCGTCTTCTTCCAGCTCTTCATCACTGCTGTCTTGAGGCATGTCAGACAGGGCAAAGAAAAGGAGCGGGAAGGGGCTGGCAGGGCCACAGCACACAGACAAGTGCAGTTTGAAGATGTGGAACGAAGTACAGGGTTTTTTTTAATGAGATCTCTCAAGGAAAGCAAGGCACTACTATCAATTACACACCAGACTAATGTCATTGTTTAAAGATAATTGTGTAAAAATTAAAGAAGTTTATGACCACATCATTTGTGCACCTGCATGCATGGGTTAAGAATCGTTTAATGTGACTTAAAATCAGAATAATGAAAGAATAATCAAAGCAATACTAGTCAATTTCCCTACAAAAATAAAACTACAAACATATATTTGCTTTTCATTTGATGCGTTCAGTTGTTTTTCGTTATTTGTACTGCTGCCGGGGCACAATGTCACATCTAACACAGAAAGAAGATACCTAGAAGACATCCAAGAAGCCAGGGCAGGTCTTCTGGCTGTAGTAGTGGGAGAGCCAGGAACGAAGGGAAACGGGGCAGGTGTTTGACGACTATGTGGTCTAGGGGATGGCAGAGGAGCAGGCTGTGGAGTCAAGGGTGTGGATGGAGTGTTGGTTGGAGTGGACAAGCCAGACCTAGGGCTTAGGCTCATAGGGACCGAGGAGCCCTGAGAGGAGCTGAGTGTGTATGGTCTGTATCTCTGAGATATGGGAAGGGGAGAAGATGGGGTTGGACAGGGGGAATTAAGGCGTAGTGCTGACTGACTTGGAGAATATTGTTGCGCAGCTGAAGGTACAGGTGGGGGTGGGGGTAAAACAGCAGGGGGAGGTGAAGGCGGAGTTATGGGTTGCAGGACAGATGGAGCACTCATCCTGGCAGAATTTTGACCAAGGTATGGACTACATCCATATAGACTGAAAGCAACAGGAAATTTCACAGAACATGAAAAAGAAATGTTGAATGTGATTTAAAAACAAAAAACTAAATGGTATCAAAATACCATCAAATAAACTGAGATATTGCTACCAAAATGTCATATGAACATACTGGGGGGGGATATGTCACACACAAGTATATCTGGGGCAATGCATATTTTAATCCCCAAACCTTTATGTATGCAAATTACAAACACGCCTCATTGTTTGTCAGCACTTGCCTAGATAGAGAACTGGCACCAAATGAGCCTCCACAGGGCATCATGGGACTGTTTCCCTGGCTGGAAGGCGGGACCAGCGTCAGGTGGCGGTCTGGAGATTTGGCAGCAGTGATTGGCTGTGATGTGGCTGTCAGGCTAGCGAAGGGGTTGCAGTCACGTGATTGGGTAGACATCATAAGAACTTCCATCAAAATCTGGCCAATCAGGTCTTTGAAGTCAGAATAGACTAGAGGAAAGGAAACACGGAGAAGGCGATTAATGCTGAACATCTTTGTACAAGATTATTAATACCGTTATTTATCTCAATCCATTCTCCCCTTGCGTCCCTCACCATCTTTTGGACTTTGCTGAAACTCTGCTGCAAGTGAGGGCAGAAAGATGACATCACGGTCTTGCTCCTTCCAGGAGACACGAAGAATTTTGCAGATGAGCTGCAGAGCCTGCTCCTCAGACACATCTGGATTAGATGATGAGTCCTGCAGAACAGCAAGCAAAATTGGTTTATGAAACTTATACTGTAAATACTTTTCAAGTTACATCATTCAAGTTACATCAGTACATTTCTTGAATTATCGCCAATCTTGTAGGCAGTTAATTGTAATATAAAGAATATATTAAAAATAGAAATATTTAAATATTAAATATTATAAATATAATACATAAAGAATGTACAGATGAAGCTTGAAAAAAAAGTGTTAAAATCGTTTTGACACACGTGCAGTGTTAACCTGATTTTTGAAAAATTTTGTACGGGGTAATGACACGCGCCTCACTATTAAAACGCAAGTCGAGCTGGGTGGTACATGCAGTTTTTACACCTGAATTCATCCATCTCTTTTTCTTAACCTCAGAATCTATATTCAAATGTAACCATGAATGAAAAACATTCTTATAGGGAAAGTAATAATTTTACGGCCTTAAGTGCAGTGTTCACCTTCTCAGCCAGGTTGCGTTTCTCCCTGCGATCACTATCCTCCACTTCCATGTTCTCAATTCCTGAGTCCACATCCACCTGGGACATGCTGAGGACAGAGCCACACACAAAAATATGTTTATATCATATATCATCAGGTGCATCATAACGTTAAACTTAATGCTTAACCAGGAACGTACACTAAAAGTCAATAGTTTGGACACACCTTCCAATTCCATGGTTTTTCTGATTTTAATTCCGTTCTACATTGTAAACCAATACTGAACATAAATGAACGTAAATGAATGAATCTAACTCTAAATGAACTTCTATTCTGCAGCAGAAGTAAGTTTTTGTCTTGCTGCTTTGGGGTGGTCTTCTTGAGAGCCATTTTCATCATGGTGCTTGATGGGTTTTGCAAATGCACTTGTTCTTGCAAGAACTGTTCCAGAACAGTTGATATTCATGTCTTTAAATAACCACTGACTGTTACTGTTACTTAATTACCTAATGCCATGTGTTATTTTATAGCTTTTTTAAAAATCCAGTATTGCTCTAGAATATAGAAAAATAAATCAAAAATTTGTGTGCAAACTTTTGACTGGTACGTTATAACGGTTACTCAATGATATTGTTAAAATACAAAATTGGGAAGACAAATATTTATCATATTTTTAGACTGTCACACTGCATTAAAAGCATCACACTGAGATTAAAAGACAAAACAGCCTCACTTCTTTTCGCAGGATGTTGGGTCAATGTCCATGCTTTGGGACCTGGACAGAGACTGAGACTGAGTCTCAAGGCTGTTCGATGGGGAACTGGAGAGAGAGCTGACTCCTTCGCTGCTCTGGCTGCGATAAGCAACCCCTAAAAAATGTTTTATTAAAAATAAAAAAATACATATAAAGACCAACAATAATAGATTGTATAGTGTGCATTTAGGTTTATCTTAACCACTGCTCCAATCATATCTTATACCGCAAAACACACTAAATGCTTAAATGGAAATGATCAAAAACTGTTAATTACTATGCAATAAAACCAGCACGGACTTTACTCACAATGTGTTCAGTATGTTTATAAACGGCTTATTCACAGATGTGCCACAATCTGATTCTTATAGTAAACTGTTAAAAAATGTGTTATTTATTAATTAGATCTATATTATCCATTATGTAAAATTTTTAGACGTAGTCTTTCGTGTCAGGGCTTTGTAACAGTCAGAGATTTTCCATTGCGGGGGAGGCTGTGGTATCACGTTTTGTGGTTTCAGAGTAACCAAAGTATGACACTCAGCATTTTTGTTTCTATCTCACTATCAAAGTGAAAGCAAAAGAGGGATTCAATGTTTATAGTCGTTATGGACTTTTAACAACATTAAATGCATCTATAAACTAACATACAACATGGTGTACTTCAATAAGAATGTAATCATATGCTGGGTTTACATTGCTATGGGATAATATACATGAAAGACTTTAGGACATTTTATTGGCTTATTTTTAAAAAAAGAAAAAAAAAATCAACACTGGGTGTTACATTGTATCAAACCACATCACATCACCCCACCCATTCTTTTACTGTTTACTTATTACCTTAGATCATCAAAACTCACTGACAAGGGAGAAATTAAAAAGCAGGTTTGTCATTTTTGTGTCTGATTAATTTTATTAATGTGGTATTAAAATCATACAAACATGGAATAGATGAATTGAATTACAAACACATTATCTAGTTAAATGTATAATGATTGTATAGTTTGCTGTTTTGACAAAAAGCAAATAATTAATGTTACAGTTATTGTATATATATAAAAATACGAGGTTATCTTGATGCTACTGCCCGAGGTTTTGGTGCGCAGACAGAACGCAGAAGGTACTTGCGGTTTTCCCCTTAAATTCCCCCTACATATTGGCAAGACTGAGCCAAGACTTTCCCTGTGATTTTGAATATAGTATAAAACCTGACAGTCCTTTCTCCTCAGCTTAACTGATTTCATGCTGTATGTTGAAAGTACGTCCACCTCATGAGCTGCCTTTCTATTTTAGGGTCTGAAAGAAATTTACAGTTCTGATGACTGAAATTAAACAAGTTTTAAAATTTTACTTCTAAAAACCGGGACAAAGTTTGTAACTCATGTTAGGAAAAAACATCTAAAATCTGCACTGTCCTGTATTTAATAAATAAATAAATAAATAAATAAAACCCACTGATGAACTGGAACCCAGCCTCTTATTGTTAGTTGGAAAGAAAAGCTGTTATACATTGCAGTCGGGTACTTTTGTTGAAACTGTGCTTTTATGTGATCTGAATCAGGTGTGCTGAATAAGAGCCAAAATAGCACCAGGTTCATGACGTCAACACAAAACAAGCCATTTTATAGCAGCTTTGAAAGATCCTGATTCCCGGAAATGCAAATTAATCATAAATCACACACTCTCTATACCAATTATCAGGTCCAGGAGGTCTGAAGCCTATGCCAGGGGACTCGAGGTACGAGGCGGGCTACACCCTGGACGGACACACTTGCACATTATGTGCAATACAAAAATGAAAATTAGCTTATTATGCATGTGTTTGGTCTGTCTGAGGAAACCGGAGCACTCAGAGGAAACCTGAGCAACTCCATGCACACAGACCCTGAGGCAGGAATCGAACCCGGACCCAATGCAAATCATTAGATGCTTAATAGAATCTAAAGCAACATTACAGCTAAGAACTAAAACAGAATGGATATATACTGTAAGAATGAAAACAAGTTGAGCATGACTGAGCTATATCAGCTATATAAACACTTGAACACTGGGATGAGATGTGATTTGTATTACAGTTGGCGTAATAATTGAATATGGTCATAGAATTTTATTACAAATATACCGTGGTGGATTTTTAACCCAACAGGTTGTAAAAGGTTAAGAACCTCAGATCTGGGTCATGGCCTAGATGATAGCGAGTGAAGTCGTAATCACCATGCGGCCTTCCCGGGTTTACTCAAGACACGAAGTAAATCAAACTATGAAAGCGAAACGTCAGTCTGGCCCACCTACAAGGCTCGGGCTGAACTCCAGCCAAGGCTGTAGCGAGACACTGCCAGTATGACGATGCACTTTTCACTGAGTAGTACTGTAGCTACCATTATTCCTAGAATCCTAAAGTAAAATGCAAACTGTCCTTGTATCAATGGTAGAAACGTTTTCTAGGGTCTGTTTTGTGCTCACAAACTCTTGAGGCGTTATTTTACCTTCAAATGCTGAAAATGTTAACTTCTGCAGGATGGGAGGAAAAGCACTAGCTTGTCGTTATTAAACTTTAAAATATGACTGAACAGTTATTACATTACACATTAAGCTTGATTTATTAATCATGACTGACTAAACAAGAAAGCTTGAAAGATAAGTTGCATGGTCGTGAAATATAATGTAATTTGAGCCGTTCCTGATGGATGCGTGCCTAAAAGCCCTGCGTACTGACGGGGTAAAGGATTTCGTCTTGCCATGACAGTCAGTATTAAAAAATAAACAGTCGACTTTTCCCCCCCCATTTTAAAAGAATAATAAAAAGACCGCACAGCACATTCAAGATAGATATCTCTTAGATTTTTCAGAAACAAATACATTGGAAAAAGCTAAAAAATGTTTGCAGGCTTACCCGAAGCCCCCATTGGGGAAGTGGCGGGCGTCACATTTTGGGCATTTAAGCCCAGAGAATGAGATGGTGCTGGTGGGAGAGGCTGTGGTGAGGCCCCAGAGGGCCCGGGCAGTGGACCTGGAGGGGTCTCTCTTTGTGGTGAAGTCAGCGGCGTGCTCAGAGGGGTGGTCGGTTGTGACGTCGGTCCTCCGGCTAACCGGGCCAGCCGCCTTCTCCGAATCTGCAGTGCACCAAAAGAAACATTCGTTAATTCATCTCCAGCTACCACTATCATGGCCAGGGTCATGGAGAATCTGATGACCATCCTGTGAACACTTGGTAAAACCATCGGCAAGCTGGAGTAGCCGATCCACCTAAGTGCATTTTCGCAGGCCGGAAGAAACTAACTAAAAAATATATATTTTTTAAAACTTTAAAACCTACAAAACGTTAAATGAAAAAGAACAAAAACAATAAGGCTCATACCAGGCCCCTTTGCAAATAGAGGGGCGGGGGGAAAGGATCAATTTCTCTCTCATCTTCTTAAGTACTTCTACTTTTTTACCCTAATTCTAAAGCATAAACTCTCTTCAGAAGCACTATGCTTTAGAAGAATAACTACACACTCCAGTGACTCATAACATCTGGGAATATTAAAACAAGGCCTCTCTTCCCAGATAAAACCTGACAGTGAAACTGCAAGAAGATGAATGCGTGGCAGGATAAATCTTCCCATCCTGATTCAGATTCCAGCGCAACTGGCAATTACACCATCAGTGATTCGTTATGGGGTCAGGAGATACGGTGTGTTCAGCACCGACAAATCCGTGTCTCTAAAAATACGATACATTCCACCGTATTATCCATCATTCAGACACTTTTGGTTCTTCCTACAAACTTATATATTTTAGTAGGGAAAAAAACCTGATCCAGATTTTGACACACTAGATGTTGAATTGAACTTGACATGTATTTAGTATCAGATCCTCTGGTGTATTTCTTCTTCCCGGATGTGAATGTGCGTTAACTTGACGATCAAAACTGAACAATGGAAACAGTTGGCATTGTAAAGCAAGAATGATTTACAAGATACCTTAGTGATCAGGCAGAGCTCTGATATCTCTAATATTGTATTGCTGTATCCTTGGTTTTCAGAGAATGTGTCCTTTATCTCTTGAAATAGTTGGATTTACATACAGTGGGGGAAAAAGTATTTAGTCAGTCACCAATTGTGCAACGTCTCCCACTTAAAAAGATGAGAAAGGCCTGTAATCTTCAAAGGTATATCTCAACTATGAGAGACAAAGAATTTATTTGCAAATTATGGTGGAAAATAAGTATTTGGTCAATAACAAAACTTCATCTCAATACTTTGTTATATAC